>QJSC01017077.1:156971-263778 GCA_003697955.1 Calidris pygmaea | reverse complement strand
TGGAGCTGGGCGCCTCAGGAGCCGCCATCTTGGGCAGGGTGAGCCCTCCGGGGTGCGGGTGCCAGACCCGCTGCTCAGCCCAACTCAGAAACACAACCCCATCATCGCGCTTGTCCTTGATGACCGCAAGCAACCACCCAGCGTTACCAGAGGACTCCAGAGGGTGCGTTTGGGTCCAACGCACACACACATTTTGAGGAGGATGTGAAAAGAATGACCATGCCCTTGTCGTCGCCTGCCGCAAGCACGTCCCGAGGAGACGTTAACGCTTGAACCGCAGCCTCGGCAGACCCCACATTTTTTTTTTTTTTTTTTTATTTTATTTTTTTAATATTTTATTTTGTCTATTCCTAGCGGGCGAGGGCCGGGCCCGCGCTCCCCTCAGGCTCCCGCCGCGCACGCGCAGAGCGCCCCGCGGGCGGCGGGCGGGGGCGGGGCCCGAATGCGCGCGCGGCGGCGACTCCCTCCCGCCGCTCGCCAGCCGGGCTCCGGTGCTCGCCGGGGAGAGGCGGCGGCGGCGGCGGCGTCGCGGGCAGGCGGGCGGGCGGCGTCCATCGGCGGCCGCGGCAGGTACCGTCTGAGGGGAAGGAAATGGGAGGGAAGGGGGCCGGAGCCCTCGGCTCGGCGTGCGGCGGCCGCGCCCCGTGAGGGTCGCCCCCTCCGGTCCCCTCACGGCCGCGGCCCCTCAGAGCCCCACACCCGCTCTCCCCACAGCACCCGGTGCCGGCTGCCGTGGAGCGGCCGCGCCCGAGCCCCCCGTGAGGGTCGCCCCCTTTGGTTCCTCACAGCCCCGGCTCCTCAGGCCCCTCACAGCCCCGGCCCCCCCTCAGGCCGGGCCCCCCCCCCCCCCCCCCCCCCCCGCCCGGCGCCCCCCCCCCCCCCCCCCCCCCCCCCCCCCCCCCCCCCCCCCCCCCCCCCCCCCCCCCCCCCCCAGCACCCGGTGCCGGCTGCCGCCCTCTCCCCGCCCTCCTCCTCCTCCTCCCCTCGGTGCCCGCACCGGGAGCTGTCCAGGCTGCGGGGCTCCCGGCGAGGGGGCGGGGCGGGGATCCCCCCCCCCCATCAGCGGGGACCGGCGGGGGGAGCCCGGGCCGGGGCGGGGGGCGCGGGGGAGGCCTCGGTCCGCCCCCGGCGGTGGGGAGAGCCCGTTAACCTGCCGGCAGAAACCCGGATGTCTGTTTGAAAAAGTCCAAATTATTGTCTCCCACACAGTAACGGCCTGAAATGGGGCTTTTTTTCTCTTTTTTTTTTTTTCCTCCTTTTTTCCCCTCTTTTTTTTTTTTTTCTGCCCATTTCACAATGAAACCAAGTTTTGCAGATTTGTATTCCTTTTCCTCCCGCATCCTTTCAGCTTTATTTAGCTATTTTTTCAGACTTAGTGCTTGTGGGAAGAGGCTAAATGCTTTTAATCTGTTTGTTCCCCCCCCCCCACTCCATCAATGAAAATGCAGTTTTTTCTGCGCCTCCGCCTCGGGGAGAACTGATTTTTCGGGTGAGGGCTCTCGCTGCCTTCCCCCTCCCGAGGGTCCTCGTGTTTTGCTTTGGCAGCAGAACTCGCAAACTCCCGCTGGCGCATCCTCGTCGAGCCACCGAGCAAGAGCTTGGAAACGTCTGCAGAGATCACCCCGGGTTTGTCACCCGGCGAGCGATGGGATGGTCTGGTGGCAGGGAGGGTGATGCAGGGAGGTTTTCGAAGTAGGCTTATGAGTAGGAATGGGATTGCTGGGTAACTACGAATTAAATTTCTTCTCCCAAAGTCAAAAAGGAGCTCAGCGATGCTGCTTCTGAGAGGCACCCTTTGGAAAGCGGGGGTTAGAGCACGCTGCAGTCCGCTCTGTTCTCCTACAGCTCTTCACAAGTGCTGTTCGGGTCCATTAATCATTCAAACGTAAGCCCAAAAATTTCATCTTGCACGTAGAGGACCAAAATAAAAACAAAATCTGTCAAGTGAAAAAAAACCCAACCCTGCCCAAACGATATTTTTAAGGAAACGTACACAGCTACTGCTATTACAAGCGACAGAGAGATGCTGAGGTGTGTATGGGGAGGTGTCAGTATTTAACCTTGCTTGCTTTGTGGAATTTGGGTGACATTTAATTTTCCTGTTTTCCTCTGCCTGCTGGCAGTTAGGCCTTAAAAACAGGAGAAATTTTCAGGCAGCAAAGGGAGGTGGGGAGAACACCTACAGCCACCAAAAAACCCAGATTCAAATGCAGTTGCAATGCCTGCATCAAATCTTTTCAACTTTGAATTAGCTGTGTTATCTGTCTCCCTCATCTGTCTGTCAGTCGACCTATTTGCCCTCCTGTGAAATAGAAGGGATTTATATTTTTTTCAGGAGAATCTTTTCTACTTGCTCTGTGGAACGTTGATCTTTTATTCGGGGCTTTTCAGTGAAGAGTCAGTTCAGAAATGAATGCCCGCATTGAAACTGAGAACTCGCGTAAATCACTAGTGTAGGGAAAACCCAGCGTTTGCTGATTATTGGGTAAGCGTTGTAGAGCTCTATGTTACATGCACAGGGATTATTTGATGGTTTGGGGGAAGCCTGAGTACGTCTGCAGTTTCATGCTGCTCTGTGCATTCTTCCTTGCTCAACACAACCACAGGATGAAGAGAAGCACTTAGGACAGGAAAAGCAGAGAGATGCCTTCATTTTGTGATAGATTTTTTTTTTCTTATTTTTGCTGTGTTTGCATCAGAGAGCTGGCCCCTCTCTTTTCAGCGGTAACAGGAAAATAGCCAGTAAAGTCATTATTTTCATGTAACTGCAGTTCCTGTTGTTAGCTTTTGGTATAAGTTGATAGAGAAACGTTTTGAAGTTTTTTTCTGCTTTTCCAGGATAAACCTGGTAAGGAACAAAGGATGTTTTTACCATTTTCTTAATGCTGTCATTGTCTGACGTCAGCACCTTGCTAATTATGTTTCCTGATTTTGCTCAATCAGGGCTTTTCTCATGTATTTTGTTTGTAAACAGATGGAAACCAAACTATTGTGCGTGATTAAATCAGCTTCCTTTTATACAGTCTAATTTGTAGCACAATAGTTGCACATCCTTGCTGTTTAAAACGAATAATTTGTGTTTGTCGAAATGTTTTGTGTTAATTTCAGTTGCTCTTTTCCAGTAGATTTTGATTAAATTCGGCCACATTGTACCCCGGGGTAGTTTATGCTGATGGAAGTCACAATTTTTGGCGTTTAATTCCAGTTTGCTTAAAATACTGTGTCTTTGTGGAGGTTTTATACGTTTGTGGGTTTTTTTTTTTCCTGTTTTGCAGTGAAAGTGTGCGTTCTGGATGATGGTAGTGCCTGGGAACGCCCCGGTCATCCAGCAGGATCATGCTCTGGAGCCTGACCTAGGACGAGACTCGACGGAGAGCTCTGCCATGGGCCCGGAGCCGGAGCCGGCGGCCGAGGAGGTTGGGCCGGAGCTGGAGGAGGTGCGGAAGCTGCGAGAGCTGGTGAGGAGGCTGGAGATCCAGAACCAGCACCCGAGAATGAAGAGCAGCAGGAGCGTGCTCGGGACAAACACGCAGAGCGAGCTCCGTACTGCTGTGGATAACCATGACTCCAGTCTTAATGGAATGGAAATTAATAACAGCATCAATGTCATAACCGAGAAGCAGGAGTTGCAAATAATGGCAGATCTGCACAACCAGTTAAGCAAAATAAGAAAAGAAGAAGGAGAGAACAACTGCTTAAAAGACAGAGATGCCCAAATGCAGTATAGCTGCAACAATGCCACCGAGGAGTTGTCTTCTGACACGTGTGAGGTGGAAACGGAGAGCGATGGTGGCGTTAGACCTTCTTCACGTACGGATACGGAGCTTATGGGCAGCTTGGTCATTGCAGGTATCAACTCCTCAGTCCCAATAAACGAACGAAATCCCAATGCCAAATGTGGAGATCTAGAAAATCTTTGGAATAGCGCCGATCTGGATGAAGTGAAAGTGTTGGAACTTGAAAATTGCAATGAAGAAGAAAATAGCTGGTACGTATCGCAAAAGTTTAGTAATATATGGAGCTTACACTGCTGGGGTTGGGAGTTTCTGTGTTTAGTTGCGCAATAATTTTTAAGGGTATAAAGTGATTTCCATCCAGTGCTTTGATTTTTAGCAGCAAGAATGCAGTTCTCATTATCAGCTGCTCTTATTAAGACCATTATTGCAGAGCATTATTTAAAAAAAAAATCAGTTTAACTATGAGGCTCCTCTTTCCCCCTTTCTTCCTGACACTGCTGTAGCAAGGACAGAAAGCCTTCCTTTCCCTGTTAGGTTGCTTATGTATAATGCACACAGATGAATGAATGTTCTTAAGCTTTGTACAGAACTACCAAATACTGTATTTAAATAAGAATTTTGTAAAACACAAACTGAGGCCTCAGACCATCTGGAATTCAGGGCTTTTACTTGTATCTAAGACAAATCACTTCCATTCCCTGAGAACTGTTTCATTGCAGTTTAACCTGTTTCTTTTGTTTGGAGACGTGAACTGAAACAGATCAATGATGTAATCCTTAACTGACCTTTCTTTGTAGCACTTTCCACCCACAGCCTTGTTTAGAACTCCTTTTATAAATCAGCAGATTAATTTCCCTTGCCCTTCCAAAGCTGGGTAAAGTTCGGGGCTGATTCCAGCTCCTGCAGTAGCTGTGACTTGAGGTTCTACCCGGAGCTGTTAATTTTAAGACTTTGTAGGATAGCCTTGGGGATCTGCAAATTGTGGTTCAAAGTAGCGTAGCTGGAGATGAATCCAGCAGCGAAGACAGCATTGCAGAAGGGTTGCTGAACACAAAACAAGTCTTGCTCTCTAAAAATTCATTAGCCATTGTAAGTGAAGGTGAAATTTGTTTATTAATGGAATGGGGCTCAATAACATAATACCATCAGCTCACATTGAAATTTAAGCTTATATTAAAAACAAGGAAAAAAATTTTTGAGATGACAAATGAGGGAAGATCAATTTTCAGCATTAGTCAGTTTTGGAAAAGGAATGTATAAAGTTAGAAGTGTTCTTTAAAATTTACTTTCTTCTTACATGTTGTTTTCCTGGGCATTCAGGAAGCTCACTCACACACCTCTCCTGCTGCAGATGGTACAAGTGACTTCTCATTTGGTTTTAACTTCTACAGCCAGTTGAGATTTTTTGTTTGTTTTGTTTGCAAGCTTCCTTTTAAAACCCAAATACTGTCTCTGACTTGATCACTGCAGCTCTTTAGGGTACCTAAGCAGCATTTTGTGCAGATTTATTAAAAATAAATAAGTAAAAATATTTAACAAGTTGAGTTTGGAAGATGGGCTTTATTTTTATTATTTCCATGTTAATGAAAACATCCAGTTTTATACTCGTGTGACATGAGAGATCCTTCAGACTGTATTGACTTGGTAAAGAAACCAGTGGGAGTCTGAGATTTACTCGGGCAGGGAATAATGTCCAGTGCAATCGGGAGAGATTCTGCACCCAGAGGCTCAGGTTATTAACCTTGCCTTGAGTTGGTGGCCAGTTTAGGTCATTGATCTTTACCAGGGACCCTTCTCGCCAGACTTTGTAAGATCTTCATGGTTTTGATAGCTCTATTTTCTTATCAGATTTGGTTAATATGGGCTGATAAGATTAAAAAAAGGTGCCCCCAGGAGCTTAGAAACAGGTGGTTATTGCAGAGCTCTTGTGCAAGTTCTGTTCCCATAAATTACCTTTGATCATGTTGCGTTGCTTCCTTTTGTTTTGTTTCACTCTTGTCAAACAAAACTGGTAAAACAAGAAGCCGTTTTTGTGATGTTTTTGTTCCAGAGCTCCTCAGTGAGACAGAGCGGGGAACGAGTGATGTACGTACAGTCACGGGTGCCTGGCTGTGCTTATTCCCAGATATCCTAAATTCTCTTCCTAAGCACGTGTCTCCCATACTGTCCGTGCAGATACTCGTACGTTCCTATCGGCAATAACCAGAAAACAGTGGTGATGGGCTTTAAAAGCAAAACAAACCCCTTAATGTTATATGGATTTAGGATCAACTTTAATAAGGTGGCCTTGCTGATGAGGGGGAAGTTTGAACTACCGTGGTGGAAGGTATATAAATACCTCAAGCGGTGTATTCTCAAAGCAAATAGCTTACTATATTGTTACGTTTGCAGTCCTTTTAAAAATACTGTATATTTTAGGAAAAAACCCTGTAGCTAACATTGGAACATATGTATCCTGTATTTTGATACTTACGATTTTTGGCAATTTCCAGAAAACTCACAGTGACTTTGTTTTTTCCTTTTACTGGTGAATTGATGAATTTTAACAGCGCAACCTTATAACCGAGGTTGCGATGCCTGAACTCCTGTGAAACGTGAGGTACGGCGTCCCCTGCAGCAGCTCTAACTCTGTCCCTCCTTGGTATCCGTCTGTGGCCATGCTTTCTTCAGTCGCTTTCTCAAATAGCTACCCAAAATTGTAAATGTCCCAGAGACCCAATCGAGTGAGAGGCGGCTTTTGGCGCTGTCGAGCTCAGCCTGATGCTTAACTGAGACTTGTTACTGGTCACCAGTTCCCTCCCCTACGCTCCGCTCCAGCGCAGCCGAGAGGCTGTTGCCCCTGCAGAAGGGAACCAACAAGGGCCCAGCTTGGTTTGTCTGCCTCAGCGTTCCTGCTTCCTCGGTGCTCCCCGTACAGAAGAATTATGTTGTGGTTTTCAGTGCCTTTAGTTTATTGTTCTTCCTGCAGTGATTTGTGTTCAGCCTCTTGTTAGCGCATTCTCTTGCTACTTGTTTGGTGTTTTGCCAATTGTCAGTTATTTTTCCTGGTAAGACTCTGGAGGGAGAATTTTGACTTGGAATTATGAAGTGATTCAGATTCCAGCCCCCTCTGAACTATAAAACATTCTTATTAATATGTCATTGGGTGAAACAGAGAGATAAAGAAATAGCAGAAGTGAAAAGCCTTAAATTTTATCAGTAATAAATCTGAAAAAATCAACTCTCTGAAGTCTGATATCCAAAGGAGAGGAAAATGAATGCGTTACCTATTTGAAATACATGCTTTATAGAAGAATTTAGCTGCTGCCTTAGCATTTTATTGAGGCATATCTTATAAACCTAAATTGTTCTAAATATATTTAGCTACCTCTGGTCTCTTTCTCCTTGTGCTGATGTAGGCAACTCAAATATCTGTGGCTGGTGCTGAGTGCTCTGGGAGATGTGTAATAAACCCAGCACGTGTCTTTAAAGCTGAGGTTCATTTCACTTTCACTTTAATTTACTAATGTGCAAGTTCTAGAGCTTCCTGCAGCCTGAATTCTGCTCTTAGGATCTATAGATTTACTAGTGCAAATATTCGATGTAATTAGGATCTTAAATTCTCAGGCAGTGCTGGCTTACACTCTTACAACTTACCTGATGTGTCAGTTAATTGTTGAAGATGCTTTTTGTATTTTCCCAGCAGAGTGTGCAAGTTGAGGAAGTTGTCGGAGTGTTTTCTAGATTCTTGGGGTTTTTTTTATTGAAAGCAGTATTTTTGAAATCAAACAATAGCGGTTGTTAGTGCCCATAAATCCTCCTGTCACATTGACCCCCAAAGAAAAATAGTATTTCCAGAAGATGCTCTGCTTCTAGTGCAGTGGAATGTGTCAGAATAAAGTGCAAAGAACCCCACAGATTTCTTTTTGAGTGCCTACATTCTTAATGGCAGAAAAATCTCATGTTGTGGTTGTTGCACAACTAAAACTACTTGGCTCTTAACAGAGGTGCATTTTGTAAAATACTTTATATGGGGGAGTGAAAGACGGAGACTTGTAAGCGGAAACTGAAGAGGCTTTATCTAAGGGTTTCCTCACGGAAGCTGAAGAAAATCTCATTCATATTTAATAAGTTATGCTGCAAAACCCCCAGACATCACATTGAGAATATATACCCAAATGTTAACTTTCTGAATTTTGTATTAGGCCCTTGCAACTATATCTAGATAACTTCTTCATTTTCCATTTGTGATTTGACGAGAGGAAGCGTTCAAAGCCGGGCCTTCTGCCGTCTGCAGAGCGCAGGTGTGCCACCCCGGCTGCTGCGCTGGGGGGGGGCAGAAGGCGAGGCGCAGCGCTCCTCTCCCTGGCCGGGGGCTCGTCAGACCCAGCAGCCGTGGGCCGACTCGTGGAACACAGCCCAGCGCACGCTCAGTGCCCTGCCCGGCTGCAGTTTTTTCCCAGTGCTTATTGGATTAAATTAACCTGACAAATCAAACAGCCGCAGAGGATGAAACTACCAGAAATAAAGCTCTGCCTGTTTTTTTTTTTAAACAGAGCGGAGTGAGTTTTGCTGCTCGGGAAAACCTCTTCTGGAGAAAGCCTGTTCCAGTTCAGCTGGAGAGGTGGTGCTGTGCCAGCCTGGCCTCGGTTGCCACGGTGGCTAATGGAGGGTGACACTGGCTGGGGGGGGGCTCTAGTAAAAGGGGACTTTTGGTTCTTAATATTGTGACCAGAAAAATAGTAATTTCTGTTTGCGGGGCTGGTGCTTTTACTTTATCAGCCAATGGTGTGCAGTGCTCCTGGAGAACAAGCTATGCCAGCATATTTTGGGAAATTTGCTGGATAAATATATTGACCCTGTCCCCAGAGCTACCTAAAAAGGAAAATAGTAAACCTGATGCTGGGAAATCAGACCAGAATTCTCTACTTCGTAAGTTGCCTGTCAGTGCTCTGAAAAATTGGGTTGTGCTTACTTAATTGAGTTCAGTGAAATTGTAAGTGAGACCTTCTCTTGCCAAGAAACTTGTCAGCTGAAAAATGAGAGTCCTCTGGCAGAGTGGAGAGGATGGGGACAGCCTGGGAACAGGCAGCTCTGCCCATGTGGGAACAGCTCTAGCAATCAAACAAGTGTTCTCATTTTCAGCTGATAATTCTGGGTAGAAACATGATTAGAAGCGTGGAAGGAGCTGGGCAGAAAACTCCTTCCTGAAGTGGAGCAGGAGTTTCTCCTTTAACCTAAAATATGTGAAGAACAGTGTGACCTGCCCTAAGGAGACTGTTGGCCTCTTTTTTGTTTGAGGGTTTTATTGCTGCTTTTTGGGTCTGAACTGTAAAATAAATCCAGAGAGAGAGCACTTTGCTTTCTCTGTTTTATTGGATCTGAGTGGATGTAATGCTCATTTATCCGTGCAGAGGTGCAGCAAGATGTGCTTGTGGGGTCTTTCAGGAAAGATAACATTGCACTTTCAGGAGTGTTTGTGTTTCTCAGTGTTTATTTTCTCAATAGCATATTAGCTTTTGGGATTTGTGGGTTTTTTTTATTTGCATGTGTTTTTGTGTAAAGCTTTGTATGAAAAAGCTTCTGTCTGAGACATGACTAAAAAGACTGAATCTCAACTCCCTGAAAAAGATGGGTCTAGCTGGGGGCAGGAGTATTATTAAGATCTGTAAAGTCATGAGTGGCATGTCAAGAGGCAGCAGAGAATAATAATTACCTTCCGCCTGTGTCCCAGCCCCAAGAACCAGGCAGTATCAACAGTAAATAGGAGATAAGAGCTTCATCACACGTGGGTGGAGGTGGTTCTTCACTTGGTGCCTTGTGGGACTCTGCTTATCCTTACCTGGATACAGGATTGGAGACAGGGTAATAGGTCTGATTCCGTTGTATTTTAAATATCCCAGCTGTTCATATCTTTTATTTTAGCCAATTCTTGTTTTCCTGGATGGGCACCTGACATGAGTCCCATAGTATGTTTCTGTATCTCCTAAACATGAGAGGTTATCAGAAATTAATGGGGTGATTATTAAAATATCTGATGATATATATTAGCTTTGTTGGAGAAAGGAGTATTTTGTGAACGGAATGTGAGGTGTCTGTGAGGATGGGGAACTGGAGCAGAAAGGCTTGGTGTGTCTCGCTGCAGGTGTGTCAGAAGTTATTGCTAGAAGAGAGATTAGGAGGCAATTGAAGCATGTCCAGACATCCCTTGGAAACATAAAACCATCCCCATCATTGCTTTATGCTCAAATACAGGATTTTGCACTGAAAGAGGGGAGATGGAGCTGAGACATGAGGAAGGACTTCTTTGGTGTGAGGGTGGTGAGAGCCTGGCCCAGGTTGCCCAGAGAAGCTGTGGCTGCCCCATCCCTGGAGGGGTTCAAGGCCAGGTTGGAGGGGGCTTGGAGCAACCTGGGCTGGTGGGAGGTGTCCCTGCCCAGGGCAGGGGGTGGCACTGGGGTGGCTTTGAGGTCCCTTCCAACCCACACCAGTCTGTGATTCTGTTGTCTGTGTGGGCAGATTCCATTAATGACCACACTTCTTGTTTCTGTTCCTGGGAACGAGTGACTGAGGTCTCGGTGGCCTCTGCCTGAGGGTCTTCTTCCCCAGCTGACAAGCAAGAATTAAAAACTGTTGAACTTTTGTATCTACACAACACTGATTTTTCCCTTACAAAAGTTTTAAGCATGTTGCTATTTATATGATAAAAAATATGTGGTACTTTTTTGTCTGTTGGGATTTTTTAACTTAAAAAATGTGAATGTGAGATACGTAAGTAAAATTCCTGAGTTGCTTTGCAATCCAGTGTTGTATATACCCGTGGGCCTTTCCTGAGAGATGCTACTTTACACAGGATCAGTTGTAAATACTCCAAGACTATAAGGTGATTAAGTCTGTCTGTAGGTAAGGCTAATCCCATATATATATACAAAACAATGCTAGGTGTATTGGAACTGTCAAAAATTTAAGCTTTGGAAGAATTTACCTAACATTACATTAAAAAGAAAACTTTAATTTTTTCCCCTGTTTTTAATTTGAATAGCTTTTCTATTGCTTACTGTTAGGTACACTTCAGTAAATGCTCCTTTGGTGTCTATCTGTTATGGCCTCAAGTTACGCCAGGGGAGGTTCAGGCTGGATATTAGGAAAAATTTTTTCACTGAAAGGGTTATCAGGCATTGGAATGGGCTGCCCAGGGAGGTGGTTGAGGCACCATCCCTGGAGGTGTTCAAAAGACGGGTTGATGTAGTGCTGGGAGGTATGGTTTAGTGATGGTGATGCTCCTTGCTTGTTGTGCGGGTATCTATTTTTGTCAGTTAGGTTGACGGTTGGACAAGATGATCTTTAAGGTCCCTTCCAACCTAGAAGATTCTGTGATTCTGTGTGCTCTGAGTTAATGAGCATTTTTTACTGTCTCCTTTCAATCCCTGCGAAGGCTCTATGTGTCCCCAAGAAAATCTTCTGCCGATCAGAAAACGGACTCACCTCTAAAATGGTGCCGCGAGGTGCTGGGTAATCCCAGTCCTGAGACAGAAGCCGCCTGCCGAACCCTTCTGAACAGACTCGATCAAGGTAATTAAACTCTAAGCATCACATCTTCCAGTTCTTGTCATTTCCACTTGGGTACTTTACGTTATTGAGAAGTGTAAAGCGAAGGGGAGGGGAGGTTTGGGGTTGCTGTAGTGGGGGGCGTCTGCAGAGAGAGCGCTCCGGATGTGCCCTTGGTGCCTCCTTGCTTTTGGTTTATGCTACAATATATTTTAGTGTTTTCAGCCTCTTAATTATTTTTTTGCTTTAAATATTTAAACATCTTTAATGTAAAAATATGTAGAGAAAAAAATGTGCTTCTGGGGAGCAGGGAAGAGAATCACGTGAAACTATTATTGCAGCCTCTTTCTATATAAGAAGGTCTGGTGCTGCTGAGTGGTTCTAATGGTGGTTATTCATACCCGATCTTACCATTAGCATTATTACCTGGGTAAAATAGTTGTCTGATGCTCAGACCTTACAATAATGAACCATTAAAATCTGTAATTTGAAGAAACGTAGTCACTCGGAAACCTAGTTTTTCTTCCAGTTTTATCATCCCCTAAAAAAGCGCTTCACGGTGGCTTTCAGCCGTGTTGTTTAACCACGGGGGGAGCATCCCTTACTCACCCTGCCCGAAAGGAAAACTCTACGGAGGCTTCTGTTCAGTACCCATGTACCACCAGCATCGGCAGCGTTCTGGGGTCGTAGCTTTGGGGTCTATTTTCCTATTTCAGGCTCAGTCCCCTATTAGCCTTGGACTGATATAAGAGCTGATAGAATAGATGCTTTGTTTCCTTCATTCCAAAACCGAGAAGGTTATTCTGTCTCTGAGTATCTGTAGCACCCTCTGATGCCTGGCCTACCTTTGTCTTTTCAAACGCACTCCAGGTTTGTATGGAAAATGTGTGAGTCCTGGGCTGAATTGCTGATAGCCAAGGCACTGAGGAGTTTGAAGTGAATAAATAACCCTTTTCTGTATTGTACAGCTTTCCAGATCATCCAGCTTCCCTAGACAGGCAGCTGGGATTTTCCCTGCAGCTGGAGGGATGACTAGTTTCATTATTTTCTTGTGGCAGCTCAGCACTGCAGAGCATTGCAGAGCAGCACGTGTTGCAAACTCATCTGTCTGCAGTGTTTGAAAAAGTGAAGTTTCTGAGGGAATTAATGTTTTGGAAGTTCAGGGATGTGCTTAACTGCTGAAAACACGAGCCCCGGTTTGGTACAGGAGTTGTTGTTCACCCGGGGTTTGAATCGGCTCTTTGTCTTCTCTGGGAAGGCAATAATTGTGACTGGAGCTTGACCAGTGATCTGACCTCTGAGAGGCCACTGGTTTGGGTTGGTTTGGTTTTTTTTTTTTTTAAGTTTACATACTAACAGTGTTTTGGCACCACTTGTAATCAGGCTTATTTTGCCTTTAGCCTTGAAATTCCTGGTTTGAGATAACTGAATGTTGTTTGAGAACAAACTTCATCTATTTCTATAAACCCTCTGTGCTTGAAAATCTGAATGAAGGTTCATTTGGTTAACTCTCTGTTTTCTGAAATGTATGAGGCTTTACTTGTACTCTATCACTCCTTTATAACTAAAATAGTCTGACTTTATATTTGTTGGGCAAATAAAAAAGAAAACTTTTTTATGTAGTGAATCTTCATTATTTTCTTAGTGTTGTAGCTGCGTATTTCCAGCTTCAGTGAGCGTTAATGCACTAAGTTTTGCTACCTGGCTTCTTTTTGATTGTTTCACTAACTCCTATGCGAGTCTGTGTTGAATAAATATTTCAGAATGGTTGGTTTTCGTATTAATTTGCTCTCTTTTAAATCTAAAGGCAGAGCTTTTGTGATTTAATGCTGGTTTGATTCCATCGTTAAAAATTCAAAATAACATCTGTAAACATAAAGGTCAACAGAGTTCTTTAAAGTGAAGATGGGGTGTAGAAGTGACAGATATTTATGAAAGCAGTCATCTGAAACTTTCTGAAACACATGGCTTCTTTAAAGCCCAGTTTGTCAGCAGTTACTCTTGGAATTCTTCAGAAGCGACAAAAGAAATTAAAGGGGAGAGCAAGGAAGGGAACAGGCGCTGCTTTGCTTCCTGCATCGTGTAACTGACACCATCGGGATGTCTTATTTGAAATATACCTCTTACAATATTTTTAATCTTGTTTGACCTGATGCCTTTCTTTATCTTATGCTCTTTGTTTTTAAAAATAATTTGCTAACCTTTATGGCTTTTTTGTATTTTTTTCCCTTCTAGCCAGTAGATGGAAAAACCTGTATTGCAGCCCATTGGCCTCACCAAGCGCCCATAATTTGAATACAGAGACAGGCTCCTGTAGCAATGCACTAAACTCTCCCGGGCATCTCAAATCGACTAACAAAGCACTACTAACCTGTGGCAGCTCAGGTATGGCGTGGCAGTAGAGCAGTGAAACCTCCAGCATTTAAAATGCAAGGAGAATTACTAATTGACACAGGGAAAAGTTGTCAAGAGACGCAAGTCCACCCGTGGGGTTTTCTCCTTTTAATTTGCTCATTTACTCACCCAGGTTTCATCTGTTACATGGGAGAAAACCTCCTTGCATTCTAAATGTCTTGTAGTTATTTCATGTTTTCGTTTTTATAGCTTTCTCTCTCTATATTTATAAATTGTACTAATTTTAAGTGACTTAAAATAGAAAACAGCTGTTGGGGCAACGAAAATATTGCTCTTGAGTAATGTTACAGGCTGTAGGTTTTCACTTTATAAAGTTACTTGGATTCAGTTTTCTGGCTTGAGAGTTTGTGAAGTCTCTTTTGAAAATACTGATTAATGTACAAAACAGAAAGAAGCCTTGTGCTTTAAGATAAAAGCTGTAGACTCCAGGATGAGCCTTTAAATTGGCCGAGGAGGCAGCTAAACACGAAGTAACAAAAGCTTTCCATCAGACTTAATGTGTTTGGAGTAAGATTTCCTCCCTTAGAGGCACCTTCCACAAATGTCTTGTTCAAAGCCTGTGTTTGCAGGTTTGATAACGAAGCTTCTCCTAAAGGCCTTGGCCTCAAATCTGGCTTGGGCATTTAAATCAGCCGCTGCCCAGGGTGTCCACATGGGCTCCCTCAGGAGCTTCCCTTCTCCTTGGTGCAGTTCGTGCTCACTTTCCCAACACAAATGCTTTGCCCCTTGGCTTTATTATTAAAGGAGTCTTCCTTGATCTGGGTGGGTTTTGTGGAAATTGCTATATCCTAGCGCGCATGTTTAAAAACATAAAGCATGTCTAACAGTTTCTGACTTGAAACTTGATGTTAAATGAACCCTTTTTTTTTTAAGAAAGAAAAAGTGTTGCCTGTGGATGTTTTCCCAGCTGCAGGTGTGCTTGTGAGATCTGCTGGTTTTTTGCTGTAAATAGAAATTAACGCTTATCTCTGTTTTGCAAACAAAAGGAGGTGTGTAGGACTGATTGGTTTTTCCAAGCTGAATTCTGCAGGAGGAAAATCTCAAAATCAATGTCTTGATTTTAGTATGAGGCTGGTGGGCAATTCAGGTGGCTCCCCACCTTTTCACACAGGAGCGGTGGCTGAGGTGTAAAACCAAAGTGTCTGGACAAGCTCTGGACGTCTTGGTTCACTCTGCAAATCTGCTGAGGCTGTCAAGGGGAGCGAATAAACCGCCAGGTCGGCGTAGGATTAGATGTGAGAGTTCACTCAGCTGTTTGGTGGCTCTTCCCGTGTGACTTGTGTAAGTGCTAACGTGAGTTTAAAGTTCACTGTCAACTTGATTGACTTAATGTTATTTCTAAGAAAAATGGAGCTTCACTACAGTTCAAATGAAGAACGTGTAACAGTAACTTCCTTTAAAATCTAAACAAAACCCCTTTTACAGAATCCAGATGTGGCATATTTTGAAGTTTCTGTCGTGAAAACCAGAACAAATTCATCTTGCAGTGTTGAACCACAACAGTCTTTACTGAGGAAAGGATGTAAATGTTTTTCTTCCCCTCCTTGACTGTTTTTAAACAGACCTGCAATTTGAAATGCAACAACCAAACTGAACACGCAAATTGAACTGGGAACTTTGCTTTTTCAAAAGCTGTATTCAAGATACAGCTGCATTAAAAATACAGCTTTTAGTGTTAGAGAAGGTGTTAGTTACAGCAGGAGACCTCTGCTAATTCATTATACTGCATCCTGCAGGTGCAGTCCCTATTCTCATGTTGGCTTTATTTATTTCAACTGCTTCCAACCTCTTTTCCTGACACCAGAAGGGATTTTTTACACAGCCCTGCAGTCCGGGAACTGGAGTAGCTTGAGGTGGGGTGTGTATTTGTGTAACACACACAAACCCCTGATACTACAGTCACACTTCTCTCACTGTGCTGTGTCAGCATCTTGGGACTGGTACCACTTTGTGCTTTCTCAGATAGGAATTTGAGGCTTATTGGTACAAATCATTTTGCTCGATGTCCATGTAAGAAGTTTGTTTTACGCCTGGACTTCAAACTTCTGTTTTCTGTGTCATCAGTCACTGCTCTTCAAAACTGGTTGAAGAAATAACATTGGGAACCTGCTGCTTTTTCCTGCCTGGTCGGAATTAACCGTTGTTGGAAAGGGTTGCTCAGCAATGGGTTGTCGTTTTTTTTTTTCCCCGAGAACAGGCAAAATGTTTATTTCTGATGTCATTGTTGAGAATTACTCCATAAGTGAACAGCCTTCAAAACTTCTTAGAATGCAGCAGGCAAAACTGTGTGAGCTAAAGTAAAAGTCAGTGGTGAACAACATCGTAGCGATGCTTTGGAGGACAACTTAAATTCTTGATTTGTTGGCCGGTGTGCTACAGCTAACTGTTGCTTTTTATTTAAGTGATGATCTGGGATCCCTGCTGGGCAGGATTTGTGTGTGTTAAGCCAGCTCTAGCTGCAAGTGGTGTTAAGTGCTCTCAGGCTCTTGTGTATCTACTGACTTTGTCTGATCTTCTGTCAGACTGTGGCTTTTAATTTTCTTTTTTGGTTGGTCTAAATCTATATAGTACTAACTGTAATCCTTGGAATTACTTTAAGGTAATGCTGTACTCTCTCCTGAAATAGCTTTGTGTGTTATACGGTCTTAAATGGTTAATTATGCTAGGAGGATGTGATGGTATTTTGTAACACGAGGCATAGATGAGCGTGTTTGCCGTGCAGAGGTTTCACGTTCACTAATCCTTCTGTGTTTCCAAAAATTTTTCAATCAGTGGGGTTTTTGGTTTGGGTTTATTTTTTTTTTTTTTTTGGCTGTGTGGTTTTGGGTTTTTTGTTTGTGTTTTTTTTAACACAAAGCAGTATGGTAGTTACGTGATAGGAAAGGAGATGCTCAGCATTGTGTGCTGTCTCTCGAAGGTGCTACCCTCAGCCAAAATGAAGGTTGACGGAACGGTACCAAAATTCTCCCATTGTTGCCTGCATCTGCCTCCCCCTGCAGATGGAGATCCGCTCTCTGCGAGGTGATGCTCAGCCTCCTGCAGCAACACTTACCCCAGGTGCCAGGGAGAGGGAGCCCAAGGCAGTTGTGACACCACATTTCTTCGGGGGGCACTTAAAAGCCTCCCACATTTAAACGACAGGTACCAGTATAGTCCCAGGGCCACACGGCTTGTTCCCTATTTCGGTAGCAAGTAGGAGTACTCGTGCCATGGAAAATACTGACTTGCTTTACTAAGAAAAAGTACTAACAGGTAAAAGTTTGCACTTAGTGATGATTATTATGATACTATTATTATTATTCAAAAGGAAGAGTATTTGTTCCTAATGCCTGACATATGGGAAGACTCCCCTGGTGGAAAGATCCTTCCAGTTAGTTTTTTATGACCTGCTCTATGACAAGCTGTGTCCTTCTCTGGGAGAGAGTGTTTGGTTTATGATGAGAGGGGAAAAAAAAGGTGGATAAAGCTCAGGAATGGGGAGGAGGTGTCTAGTGCAAATGCTACTTTGCATAAGGTTGCATGGCTGATTTTTGCATTCTTTACTCAGAAAGCTATTTGGATCCTTTTATTCCTCTGACTGCTCACCAGTACCCGTAAAGCACTTTGTGTAACTTTGCTGCTTAATATCTAGGTCAATAGTTATCCCTACATCAAACTAGGCAGAAATAATACTGATCTTTAAAAGTATGTTTTTAAGCTGCAAATTACCAGGCATCCCTTTGCCACCTTCCGGACAGAAATCCACAGTTTTCTCCCCACACACAAAGACCCTCTGCCTCCTGAAAACTCCAGGTTAAAGTACTGAGCGTCATGTTCTCAAGTAATTTCTAACTTAATTATTTCTAGCAACCACATTTCCACTTTACAACTGATTTTATTACTGGAATAAATGCTGCTCATTCTTGGGTTGTGCGTGGATGTCTGAATGCTCTTTCTGTTCCTCCTCTTCCCCCCCAAAGGTTACCTGAGCATGCACTCTGCGCTGAGCTCCCAGTCGTCGGTGGACAGCGAGCTCAGTACCTCCGATGACTCCATCTCCATGGGCTATAAACTCCAGGACCTGACGGATGTCCAGGTGATGGCACGCCTTCAGGAAGAAAGTAGGTGACGCCCATCTCCTTTGTGTGATGGTTTTTGAATTGTAGAGGAACGTAGATGGGTTCCAACCATTCTTCTCTTCCCCCTTTCCCCAGCAGGAAAAGAATTTAATAGATCATTAGAAATGTTTGTGGTTTGCAGGGGCTTCCTTCAAAAATCTGCAGACCCAAGCAGTTGTGTAACATTCTCCAGGTTACACTTCTTAAAGCAGAGCATCGTCTTGAAAGTATTATTCAAAACCCCACTTTGTTAAATATGTAAGCCCCCTTGATACTCAAAAATACTCCGTCTCTAGAGTACAGGTGGAGTTCTTTCGTAACTGTGGCAGTTCAATCGGCAGCAGCTCACAGTTGCCTGCAGTTGCCCGTCTGTTACTGGCCCCTCACTTGGGCAAACACAAGCAGCTGCGTGACTGCGCTGTCTGGGTTTTGGGGAACTGATCCAGATGAAAAAATAACCCAGCAACATTTTTTGCTTGTAAATTTTTCTTTTTCTGAGCAGGCTGCCTAACTGCAGCCTGAAATTATATCAGGAGCTGCCTAGAGGCTGCATTTTACAAGCTGTTTATTTCTGAGGAGGTGCAAGCAGTATTTCAAGATCACTAAAACTGAAAAACTTGAAATGAGAATTTCAAATTTACTCTGCAAATTTACTTTAAGCGTAAAACATTTGTATCCCTGCGTGTGGGGACTTCAGGGCCCTGATCCTGTTCCCATTAAATCACTGGTAACCTTTCTCTTGACTCCAGTGGGACTTGGACGAGGTCCTAATTGAAGATCAAGGAGGAATAAAGTGGTTGGATCTGTTGGTCTGTGCAAACTAATCATTAATCATTCTCTATTTCACAGGAAACAGAGAATGAAGTTCTCTGTTTTCCTTTGGGAAAACATTTACTTACTTTTAGTACTGTGCCTCTATAAATTTAAAAAATACTATGATCTGGGAATATGATACCAAAAAGAGAAAAAAAATAAGATCTTGTTATCACTTTGTTACACCTGAAGGCAGTTGAGGAGAGGTTTTATTAAAGTGAACAAAGCCAATAACAACCTTTTTATTTCTAAACTTGAATATTTTCTTATGCTTTCTGATCACTTAAAAATAAATGTCAAGGAAATGCTGTCACATTACAAAGTTTCCAGTGAAAGATGAAAAGTGCTTCATCCTCAGAGTGATGGAAGCTTTTCATGTTTACATTGTGAAGGGAGCAGAGTAGGGGACACTTGCTTTTCTTTAAATCCCTGCAGTGAAGGGACTGCGCTGAGAAGAGGTTTTTTCAGAACTTTAGCCGAGGCCTTTCTCAAAAGCCCCTTCAACCAGTTTAATAAATAAGTTCTTAGTAAGAAGCTGCTTGGATTTTTTTAGGAAAGAAGTCTTAACTAAAGGCCTAAGTTTGGGGAGGACCTGTAAATAAACCGGAGAGATGCGCTGTAGATGTCAATAAAAACCAGGTGGTTTTTCACTTGGAGGCAAAAATTCAAATCTTCGTTTCAAGCTGTTGAAATGCTGGTGGGTGTGTAATTAATTGAACTAAAAAAATCCTACTGTAAATTGGACTCCTGTACCTAGTTCACCTAACAGAGCTTGCACGGCAATACAGAGTCCACACTCACAACTCCTTGTGTATGGGACGTGAGGAGTAATTCAGGTCAATTGGAATATTAACTCTTTGCTCTAATTAAACAGTACTGATGTGGGTTACACTGTTCCAGTTTAGAGATTCCATAAGCTGTGAGTGTCTTCAGTAAAGAGAGTTGTTAACTTTACTCTTTGTCCAAGGTGAAATGAATCGCTGATAAAATCATTGCTTCTGGATTTGTGTTGCAACGGGGTAAGGAATTTCTGTTTCCAAGTAGGGTGACTGAGCCGTGTCCCCCTCTGTCCCCAGGCCTCCGTCAGGACTGTGCCTCCAGCTCTGCTTCGGTGTCACGTCGCAGTTCCAGTGCCTCCCTTCACTCGCTGCGACGAGGGACCTACAGCGACCAGGAGTTCGACACCTACAGCCTGGAGGACGAGGATGACTACGACTGCTCCCTGTCGTACCGCAGCGCCCACAGATACTCGCCGTCCCCGCTCAGTTCCCCCCGATGTCAGTCCCCTTCTTCCGCTGCCGATTACGGCAGGTCGTCGACTTCCCGCATCCGTCCCCCCAGGAGATCGGTGCAAAGCCCCATGCAAGACCGGCTCAAGTATGCGAACAGCGAAGGTGAGCTCGTTGTGAGCTTTTGGTAGAAGTTGATGGAAAGAATTGTCATGGAATAGTCACAGAATGGTTTGGGTGGGAAGGGACCTTAAAGATCATCCAATGCCACCCCCTGCCCTGGGCAGGGACACCTCCCACCAGCCCAGGTTGCTCCAAGCCCCCTCCAACCTGCCCTTGAACCCCTCCAGGGATGGGGCAGCCACAGCTTCTCTGGGCAACCTGGGCCAGGCTCTCACCACCCTCACAGCAAAGAAGTTCTTCCCCACATCTCAGCTCCATCTCCCCTCTTTCAGGGTCAAACCCTTCCCCCTCCTCCTATTGCTACACGCCCTTCCAAAAACAGCCGTTATTTAATAGAAGCTAAGAATTAGTTACACCCTGTCTACTTTTAAACGCCTGTGTTTTTCAAGAGCTGGTCTATATCGTTACACATCTCCATTGCTACTAGAATTGGCAAATAAGAGAATTTGCTCTTCATTTCAGAGGAGATGCGCCACAGCATGCCCAACCTGGCCAGGACCAGCCTTCGAGCTCTGGAGTCCGTACGGAGCAGTCGGAGCTTGGAGTCTGATCTGCAGGTGCCGAACAGTCGAATTCCACGGACTCAGCAACGCTCAGGAGGTCAGTGCCGTGTCCCCTACACACACCGCTGTAGGTGATTTCCTTGCCAAGGCCCTTAAAAGGCCCAGTATCCTGAAGTGTTCTTAAAATCCTGTTGCCAACTCTTTCCTTGGTTATTCCATTTCTAGGTCTAGCTCCCAGTAAGCTCAGGTATCCCTCCAGTGCTGGCCAGTCTCCCTTAACTGTGCGACAACCGCTGAAAGCAGGGTCATGCACAAACTCTCTGTTAACACCCAGGCAGCCGGTCAAAGCCTGCACTTACACAAACCCCGTGAGTGGAGTCCGAAAACCACAGGCGTCTTCCCTCGGTACCGGCTCTTCCAGCAGCAGTTGTGCTGCCAGGGGCAGTAACATGGTCACTGTGGCAAAAAATCCACCCATTAAAGCACGTGCGTCTCTTGGAGGAATCTCGGTGCCCAAGAGCAAGCCGACACCGCCATCCAGGAGGTAGGTGTGGGACAGATTTGAACGTCTGCCTTGATTTCACAGACTAGAAACACGTTTTTATACAGTGATATTCATCTCTGGTTTTAAAATATGACATGAGTATAGAATTGGGTCAGAGCTACTGGTCAACTTTCAGGTTTTTCCCTGAAAGAAGGGATAGTATTTAGCGGGAAGATTCCTGGATGTTGAGTACTTTGCCCCCAGCCAAGGAGCAAAGGGTTGCAATTCCTGTAAAACCCACTAAAGTTAAATTCTGTGGGTTTGTGTGAACTGGCAGGTTGGGAATCGGCAGCTTCTGAGTGAGATTCCCCCTTTTAACTGTGTCATCTGTGACTAAACCACTCAATAGTTCAGTACTCCATCTGTTTAAAAAAACAAGTGCTTTTTTAAAACAAAACTAATTATCCAGGGAAATGAAGAGGCGTAAGCTCAAACTTATTTCTGTAAGCAATGAACGTTAGGGCACACGTTCATTGGGTGCTTGCATCTGTTCTCTGGAAGGGGAAAAACTCCTCCAAAGGGCTAATAAACCCTCCTTACTATTAATACAATCTTCCCGGATGACCTGCTGTGGTGCCGCTCGAACTTTGCTACTGGTAAAATAAGTTGAGTGGGTTTTTTTTCTTCCTTAGTCTTTAGTTAGGACTCCAGGTGGGCGTTGTCCGGGACCTAAGGAGTTTATAAAGGGTTTGAAAAGTAGGACAAAGCAGTAAGTACTTGTGGATTTTTAATGTCCTCTTTTAGCCTTCAATAAATTGAACTGTGTCTACCTTAAAAAAAAAATACTCAAAAAGTGAATTTGTAAACTCTTAATTTTAGTAGTACTCTCCGTAGCACCTGATGATTTTTCATGTGTTCAGTCACATTCGCAGAGAGGATGATTTCTCTTGGACTTAGTCATGGGAAAACTCCACAACAGTGTTAATAATTTACAGAGCAGGAGAAGTATGTCCCTGTTTAAGTACCCAGTGACAGTCACTTGATTTCTCTAAACTGCCCAAAATTGCTGGTGTGTGGGGCACGTGAGCTGTGGAGGTGTGACTGCAGCAGTTGTCCCAAGGCAGGCAGATGTTGAGATTGTCCAAAGCCAGATGTTGCAAAAGCCCAGTGTGAACTAAAGCCTCAGACAAGGAAAGGAGGCTGAGGGGAGACCTCCTCGCTCTCTCCAACTCCCTGAAAGGAGGGTGTAGCCGGGGGAGTCAGTCTCTTCTCCCAAGGAACAGGTGATGGGACAAGAGGAAATGGCCTCAGTTTGTGCTACAGGAGGTTTAGGATGGACGTTAGAAGAAATTTCTTCATGGAAAGGGTTGTGAAGCCTTGGCAGAGGCTGCCCAGGGCAGTGGTGGAGTCCCCATCCCTGGAGGGATTTAAAAGCCGGGCAGACGTGGTGCTGAGGGACACGGGTCAGTGTTGGGTTGACGGTTGGATTCGGTGATCTGAAAGATCCCTTCCATCCAAAATGATTCTATGATTCCTGTGTACATTGACAATTTACTGAGGGCTTTGCTGCTTTTAGCTCTCAGTGACGTTTTGTTGGTTTGTTTTTTTTCCTGTCTTTCAACCCAGATTCCTTCAGTCAGCACAGGCTCAGGCTTCTGAGGATGATTCCTGGAAGGATGGGTGTTACTGACAACCCAACCGGCTGCCAAACCATCTGAAGCAGACCCCCAGCTGGCTGGGCGGTACTGGGAACTGGAGCTGGAGAGCCCCACCGTGCTGCAGACTGGTGTACATAGTTCCTCTCTTGAATTCAAACTGCCCTCACCTTCCCCTCTCCTGCCACAGCCCGACCTCTCCGCGGTGCAACAGCCACCTGCTTCACCAGGTTCCCTCTCCTCAAAACAGCACTGAAATGAGCCTTCGCGTCAAGACCGAAAATAGCCTTATTTCATACAAACCTCTGCTCGCAGCCCTTTGGAAGTTTTGGCACAAAAAAGACTTTTTAGGTGACCTGCTCTTGAGGATGCTCACGGAAAAAGGCTGCTGTTGACCTGTGTGTGCCCAAGGGTGGCTTCAGGGCGTCACACAGCAGGGGCTGGGGGAGCCTAGAAATAGTTCCATAGATGGTAGAAATAAGACTTTATAAATTCAACCTGACCTACTCTAATATTTGTCTGAAACTCAACTGTTTGGTTATGGTTTGGTTGTTTTTTTTTTTCTAACTTCTGTATAGAATGTATTTCTGCTATTTTTATTGTTTGTTCTAGAAGAAGAAGCAGGTTTTTATAACTGTCGTCCACTTCAAGCCGTCGTATCCAAGCGCGTGTCACGGTTCACAGGTGAAGGAGCGGTACACAATATTTGTGTGGGCTTGGGACCAGACAGGGACAGGAGATGCTGCTGAAAAACTGCTGTTTATCAGCATCTTCATATTTCCGATGAGGAAGTTTACAAACACCAGTTAAAAGTCAACTTTTTAACAGTAACCCTCCCTGATCTGACTTGAAGTATTTCCCCTGGAAATATCTCTTTTCAGGTAACCCCAAACTGCCCTCATTTTTGTAGAAGTTTTCTACTGCCTCTTCAGCCACGAAGGATTCTGTCTCAGGGTCCTTCTCCTCAGCGAGTGCTGGATGCTACAAATACACTCCGAGTACAGGAACCATGCACTGATAGCAATGTTCTGCTGCCATCAATGTGATTTTGATAGTGTAGTTTAATAAAATGTTCTGGTGCTGAAATAGATCTGCTTTATTCGAACTGTGAGCCTGACTTGTGAGTGGTTTTTGTGCTGGGAATGAGGCTTTTCAGGACCTGACCCTGCACGGGTCACCAGGGCTCCAGAGGACGTCCCTTAAGATATGAGTATTAATATTTACCCTTTAGTCTCCTGGGGTTTCATAAGAATGAAAGGATAAGAATTAACTTAGTTCACATCTTTTCTAGGAGAACATCCATGGGCAAGTGGCCTAAGCAGAATGAAATGTGGAAAACGCCACTTGCCACTAGGAAGGATCTCTTTACAGCAGAGTTCACTCATTGCATCAAGTTTGCTTTAGAAAGGAGGAAAAAAGAGGATGAGGCAGTTGGGATCAAGGTGCTGTTTCAGAGGAGCTCACGTGTATGTTCCTGGATCACCCCATCATTGCACGTAGAGGATGGTGCCAGCGCAGGACTATGCGAGTCTGACTCTTCTCAGCCCCCAGTGCAGGAGAAGCCACCCCACAACAGCAGCTGTGACACCAAGGCTGGGTTTGTCACCTCCAGCAGCTATAAGGTAATAACCAAAAGGCAGCAGGGGTTTCTTTTCTCACATTCCATTTGCTCAGTCTAATGAATTTCAGTGTTTTACTGTAAACTTCTTCAGATACCACTGTGTACCATTATTTCCCAGAAGCTGAAATAACCCTCTTCTACTTTAGAGCAGCTTTGTGAATCTCAGAGCAGGTTCTACCTCGCTGAAAGCTTGTTAGGAGCAGTGAGAGGAGGCAGATGAGCCTGAACTGCAACTTTTGCTCACTCTATAAACACCTCCCTCACGTGAAAGTGTTCGAGACAAGAGATTTTACACAAAGAGGCTTCTCTCTATCCTGATAGAGCTGTGCAGGTTTTGTTAAGGCTTCTCCTTAATGGAGAAGGTTTTTTTTCCAATGGATATGCATTTTCGACAGACCAGAGCCTAAAAAGAGAATTAAGCAAAAAGGTTAACGAGGGCCTTATTCTGGGGTTATCTTCTGCTCGGATTTGTGGGCATTTAAAATCTGATACTGAAGCATGTGAAGAGGGCTGTCCCACTGCTGGGGGGGCAGCTCTTTGCTTTTGGGCCACAATCAGGAACATGAAGCACAAACCCTGGCTCTGTACAAACCATCACACTAATAAGATGCTAATTTAATTATTATCCTTTCATTTTTTGAAGCCGTTCTCATACCAAGTGATCTTCCTTCAGCTTTTTATATTCTGTGTTATCCTGAGCCCTAGCAGATACTCTTAAAATGCGGCTTTTCCTTGAACCAAGATAACAATCACCCAAACTCAGACAGTTTCTGCAATTTTAAGAGGAAACTCAGTTCCCTCACAGTGCTGTGTGAACCGGTGCCAGAACTAACGCTGCAGCAGCATTTGGGGTTCCTGAGGGAGAGAAAAGGCTACAAAGCTTTCCCAGCACAGCTTTACTACCTCACTCCCCCAGAAAACAGGGGTTGTTCCCAGCCAGGACTGGAGAGGAGGGAAGGCAGCCGTTAGCAGGGATTTACCTCAAACCCATGGGGTTTTCCATCGCTGAAAATCGCCTCAAAAGAGGTTTTCACACAGGTTTTCATTTAGCATCCAAGGATTGACACCACCAAGCTGTGTCATTGCTCTGTCTCCTGTTCTGTCCCTCCGGCACTTGTCCCCGTGTCCCTCAGCATCCCTTTGTCCCAGACCCTCCCAGTTCACAGCAGGGAGCAGCAGATTCCTCCCACCACCACAAAACAGCCCCCGCCAGGTCACGAGAGGCACCAGCGTCAAAATGAAGACAAAATCCTTCCAGAGCCAAGGTGTTTCCCACAGCCGTCACGGAAAGCAGTCTGCCCGAAGAACTCTGCTTTCTGTACAGGAATTTTATTTAAATCAAGTTAACTTTGTTTTTACACTAATGCCTCAGTGCATCCTTTAAAAGGAAAGGAAGTAATTTTCTTTTTAAAAAGTATTTGTACATAAGACAACAAATGATAGAAATGAACACGGTAACATCATCAACCCCTAGAACATGCACAGTTGTACGCGGAGCTGCAGGCGGCTGGAGGAGCGGGAGGAAGAGGAAGGACAAATCTGTCTCTGAGCTTTATATTCCATTACCTCAAATAGAAAGCAGTGACCGCAGCACTGGTCAGACCCATGGAGACTCAGGATATTGAGGTCCCAGTGCCTTCAGTTAAGAAGACGAATCCAAAGGAACATGCAAGTTCAGAGGAGAACCCTTTATCTGGCAGTCAGGGGAATGATCACCAGGAACAGGCAGAGGAGGAACTGCAGCACCATCAGTGCTTGACCCTTCCCATCCCTCCAGCCTCCACCTGCCCTTGGGAGCCACCTCCCCGGGCCAAGAAGATGCCCCTTCCTTTGTAGCCTATCTGATGCTTTTGGGAGATTTCAGTTGTCTCCACTTCTCTTGGAAATGAGCCTAGAAATGAGCCAGACGCCCCTTCTCCCCTCACCCCCGGCCTGGCTGAGGACTCGGGTGTCAGGCTGGGACAGAAGCAGCCTCCAAAGCTTCCCAGAGCAGGGAAAGCCACCTCTGTCCCCTGGAGCAGCAGTGCCCCTCACCCTACGTTTGGTTATTAGCCTCAGGTTTGGCTTTGCGTTTTTGTTTTTGTTTTTTTTTTTTTTTTTCTCTCCTTTTCGGAGGAGCCCATGTCACTGCCTCCTCAGGAAGAGCCTTTCTTCCCCAGACCACAGAGAAAGCAGCTCCTCCATCAGCTCCAGCCGCCCGTCCCTCCTCTGGCCCCGCTTTCAGCGCACACCTTCAGCACAGCAGCACAAGCAGCAGCTCCCTGACACCTCATCAAGCCAGATCGACAGATTGGCCCCCAATTTCACCTTTCGCAAGTGATAAAACATCAGTTACTCATTTTAGTCCACCCTCGAAAGAAGAACAGGAGAAATAACACGTGAGAAAGCAGATACGCAACCTTCACTCTCTGCAACCACCTCCTTTACTGGATTCATTTAGCCACAAATTAAGGGGAGGGGATGAGGAAGAAGTGAGGATGAAGAGGCAGTGGTTCCAAAATACTGGGGGTGACCCTACACCCTTCTCCTACCCCCTCAGAGACACCTCCAGGAGATTTGGTAGAGAAGCAGCACCCACACCTTCCAGTGCACAAGCCCCCACCCAAAAGCCCTTCTTCTCCTTACTCCCGGTGTCACACCCACAACCTCTCCGGAGGTTTGTCCAAACCTACGGAACCACCAGGGGTTCAGATGTGCCGGGAGAGGCACCTGCAGCTCCACAATTTGTAGAAAGTGGAAATTTGCATCCACCCATCTTGTCCCTCCACCATTTGTCTGGCTCAGCCCCCCCTGAGCCCCCCTCAATGCCAGACGGTCCCTGGCAGTGCTCTTCTCCCTTGCACGCCCACATGAAAGTGCAAAGCTACACGGGCGAGCACGCACGGAACCCTCCACAGCTGGAAGGGTGTAATTGGGACAGGAAAAGAAACCAAAAAAAAAAATATCAAAAAAAAATCCCTTCAAGTAATTTAAACCAGCCCATTCTCGAGGTTCTGCACAGAAGCAGGGACCGGCTGGGCCTGTTTGGGGTGATAAGGCAAAACGAGTCTGAAGTCCTGGAGGGATGGGAGAATGAGGAGGTGTCAGTAGTGAAAGATTAGGAGTTATTTCTGTAGGTTGCTTCTTCCCGCTCCTGCCATTCTCGTCTCCAAGTGACCAGCACCAGCCGCCTCCAGTTACTTCTACACGCAGCTGGGCCACGCCAGCCCCCCGCAGACCATCGACAGGATGATGTAGAGGATAACCTGGGGAAAGGACATGGCCCGGAATTACACTTCCATCACTCCGACAGCTCCTCACCCACCCTGGCCATCAGACCAGGGAGCCCCCAGTTATCAAACCCCTAAATAACGTGTCAAACGCCTCTTCCTCCCCATCCCCGCAGCAGCCTGGGGATGAGAACCAGCCTCCGGCAAAACGCAAACCAGGGTTCAGTGGTGACAAAGTGCTTCCCAAATCCCACCTGCAGTCACCTTCAGCACTGCCTGCATTTATTACAGGCAGCAGGTACACTGTCAGGGCCAGAAAAGCTACTTCAGAGTTAATTAACGAGACACCAACAGGGCAAAGGCGATACCTTTCCTTCTAAGGGAGCTGGTGAGGCAGCACTTGGAAGCCAAACAGAATTCTTGAGGCTTTTCCGACCACCTTGACAAGAAAAGCTGCCTGGCACGATGCTCCACTCTCATTCCTCACACGCAACCATCAAAACACCCATTTTACAGCTAAGGCCCTTCCAGGCACAGGGTGGGGAACACACCAATGGCATTTTCCAGTGGTTAATGCCCAATTTAAGAGCTAGAGGTTATCATGCCCCACACTTACAATTGCTACGATGACGATGATGATGGTCAGCTTGAGGTTCTTCATACACATGGCTCTGGCAAGGTTCCTGCTGGTAGTTTTGAAAGTGACTGACTACAAGAGACAGTAAAACAACTAATTAATTCCTGAACCTGCTGCAGGGGAAGCTGAACCCCAAGAAACCAGATGAAGAGGCTTTTCCCAGCTCCTATCTCCCCAATAACCCAGCTCCCTGTCGTTATCTCCTGCAGTTACAGCTTCAGGGGTAAGGGAAAGTGTCAGAGCAAGTCCAGAACCAGCTTGGGAGAACCAAACACAGAACCCCCGGCTGCCCACAAGGATTACTTTACCCTGGAGTGCTTCTGCTTGGGTTCTCCTTTGACTCCCAGCCTTTTGGGAATTAAAATGCAGCAAAATATTTATGGAATGACTGATCTAATCACCAACGTGTTAAAAGCAGCTTTTCTCCTGTAAATACACCTGCCAAAGTGATTCAGCTCGTGGTGCTCCTCGAGGCAATGCTAAAATGCTCCGGTGTTTGGCCTTGCTGCATTTAATGGAAAGCTTGTGGTTGCCCTGTCCCAAATCTCCTCTCTGTGTCCTGCCATTCCACCCAGGTTTTGGTCACCGAGTGACCTCCAGCACCCACGGGGCTGTATCGGTGCCACTGTTCCCACAACCTGTCCCTGCGTGGCTCAGCGCAGGGTGTTCCTGCAGCACTGAACAAGCCAACGCAGCAGCACACTCTGCTGGTTATTTACAGCTTTTCCCCACAAACCACCCCGTGTTTTTTCCAGGGGAGGCTACACCAGACAGAACCGCATCCCTCTGAACGGCAATTTTGATTTAAAGCCGATTCCTGCGCTCAGCCACCATCTGGAGGTCGGGAGCGCTTCTCCCCACCGCCTGAGGAAGGGGTGAGGTTTAAAGCCCTGAAAGCTGGAGGACAATACTCCCTGCTGGGTAAGCTCCCGGCATCTCTGCTATCTCTCTAAAGCGTGACTACTTTTTGCCAGTCTTGAGATGTTTTTATCTCCAGAATCCGAACAGGAGGTACTGGGACTCCACTGGGCTGAGAGGCTGAATCCTGGGGATGAACTGGGGACCAGCCAGGACCCTGCAGACGAAGATGCTGAGCCAGGTGGAGGGATCCCCAGAGGAAAGACAAAAAAGCTTCCAGAGCACAGAACACTCTGCTGGAGAACAAAATGCTTTATAATTACATCGACGCATTATTTCCCCATTTCTCAGTTCTTCCCCAGACTTACCGAATCCACCAGGTTCTCCGTTTTATCGATCAGCAACTCCAGCTTCTCTCCTCTTTGTGCCACAAGGTCTGGAGAAAGAGACACAAATCCAGCTCTGTAGGAAGAATCCCCCCAGCGCAAAAAGCTGCTTCCTATCCCCAAACCCAACTGCGGGGAGGACCTCTCGGCTCAGGAGACAGCAAATAGGTCTCAGCCCTTTCAGAGATTGCCAGGAACAGCCTCACATCACACAGGCTACGGGTTGGTATTGACCTGACACAATTTTGGTCAATTCTGGATCTAACCCTCTATTTTAAGTGGTCAGACTTGTCAAAACACAGTCTGACACAAAAAAAAAAAAAAAAAAGTAACTAAAGCTACCAAGGAGCATTTTCCTCAGAGCAGCTGCAGGAAAAGGCAGAGCAACAAAGGGACCACATCCAGAGGATGCTTCACCCCACCACAAGTTCATCTCGAAAGTGTTCCTCACGCCCAAAGGCCACCTCAACTGAGTTCTGCACAAATAAGAGCTTCCAAACTTAGGGCTCCCCAGCCCCTTCTTCGCCAGGGCATTCTGTCACCAGAGGCCCCCCCACTGCAGCTCCGCTCCCCAGACCTCTCCCTCCCTGCCCGGAGGAGGGGGGGAAGGCAGGTACCGATGTTCCGAACCATGATTCCTTTCAGTTCATCGATTTGAGCTTGTGTCTCTGCCACCTGGTCGCTGCCCTTGCTCTCCGAGTGGTGTTTCTGTAACAAACAAAGAGTCAGTGAAAAAGGGAACCCCCAACGTCACACTTCAGCTCCTTAACACAAAAAAGAAAAGGAAACTCGTGGTCACTACAGAACAGCAGAGACACAAATGTGAGATTTTAAGTTACCCAAGACATTTATAAGTGGGTAGGAGACAAAAATCTGATTTTCTCAGCCATTTACAGGTCTCAGCAGGAGCCCATCTGCTCCTGCACTGTGAGAGCTGCAAAGCACTCCCAACTTCCAAGGTTTTTTTCCTATTATTTGCTACACTTGAGTTGTAGCATGATCTCTGGGCTGCCACAGTCTCTTCCTCCACCCTCAGCCTCACCCCAGTCAAACTCCGCAGGTTTCTGGAATCACTGGGATAACGGTCCCGCTCCTGCTCTGTGTGCAGGGTGGGATCAGTGAGACTCCTGTCTCAGCAACATTTAAAGCCATTTCAGGCAAAAACTTTGTGTCGTCTCTTAAATTCTATTAGCTGATGCCTGGATTTCTATCCATATGCAAAAGCCAAGGCCAGCAGCTCCTCCTGTGCTTTGGAGAAATGGGATTTTCAGAGGAATATCACCACCCCGGCTCTGAGCACAGCCTGGCTCTTCTGATAAGGCAATTCATTAAGCTCATTCCAGGAATGAGCAGCTCACGATTTGATGAGTCATCACTTTACATAGATTCCGTCTCCGTGTATCAAAGCCTGGTGGGGAGGAAAAAACTCGGTCCTATCAGCCCTAGGAAGTTAATCTCATTTATTATGCACAACGTGCTGGGCCCTTCTGGAGCCACACCGGTGTTATTATTCAGTGCTGCTTATCTGCCCCGTAACCCACAGAACGATTTCTGCAATGAACTATGTGCAACTCCACACGCTCCAAATCACAACCGAGGCCACCAAACCACCCCTGCCGGCCACCACAGGGCCACGGACACAAGCAGCTCCTTTCACCAACTCCGATACAAACTCCAGGCAGCAGCGGTGCAAGCGCAAATCCTCACCTTCACCCTGCACCCCAACACGCTCCCGTTACTGCTGGAGCCTGGTTTAAACTCGCCCCGTTCCTACGCTCAAAGGAAGAGCTGTGCTCATGGGTCACCAAAGGACCTCTCCTCCTGTAGGATCCCCAAAGCTGGTACTTCCAGGAGATCAGCAGGGAAAAAGCCAAGCCCTTCACGGAGAACAGCCACAGCAAAGTGAGACCCTCCAATGCCAGGACAGACACAGATTATCTACAAACCCTGAAAGCCCGTATTCCAAAGACATCTTCCCTTTAATTCAAGGGAGGTCTCAAAAAAGCCCCCAAAACAGAAACAACATTGCTCTAGTTATGAAGTTGTTTGCAGTCAATTAAGGACTCTTAAGAATCTTCCACAGAAGATTCAAACCACTTTCCTTGCAGCCCATAGAGCCCGGGGCTTTGTGCGCTAATAAGGCTATTGATCATACGAGTCAGGGGCAGTTATTTATTCCTTCTCCATTTTGCACCTGATTTCAGTCATTTAATTTGACGGTACATCTAGAAAGAGTCCTGTGGTCTCCTCAGGCCTGTTTTCTCTTACCCAAACAATGGGGAGAGGTACAAAATGCAACATTCTCTCTACGTTAACAACCCATTTTACATGGAAGCAGTGAAGCGACCCAGCTGCAGAGAGAACAGCCAGCTCCCCCCGCTTTATACCCAGCCTCGGCTCGGCACGTCAGTTCGGGTGAAAAAACACAAGGAGAATTTCTGGGAAGAAGTTTTGCTCTTTAAGGGAAATCCGGTTTAGCAAGAGACCTCACCAGCTGCGCGGCCAAGACGCTGGAGAACTCGCTGTTCATGGCGTAGGGAAGGGCCGTCTGCGCCCTCGAGCCGTAGGTGGTCTGAAACCTCTTCTTGATTTCATTCAGGAAGTTGAAGGCTCTGGATCGTTCGAAGTCCTGGAGGGAAGAGAAGACACCACGTCCAGAGCTGCGTCAAGGCAGGAATAACAAAGCACATGGGGCACGTTGCCAGCTGCAGAGAAACTGTAATTATCAGTTCTTAACGGGCACAGCACGATGGGATTTGACTGGGGTTTGAACAGCAGCCAGATTTCAGTCCCAGCCTCCAGGACACTGGGTGGCAGCAGATTTTACTGGGGGATCCATTATTTCTGTGCCTGGTACCTTTTTCCAGCGAGGGAGAAGTTTTTGCTTCAGCACGTCCAGAATCAAGGAGTATTATGAATATTTCCCTGACAATTACAGGCTGGTTGTTACATCTAGTTCTACTGCACTGGGAGAAAAACCAGGCAAAAACATGAACTTAACCTCAAAACTAACTATTCACGTGCATTTGAGTTCCAGGCTTAGACTTCAAAGCTGGAACTGATGGGAATGAGAAGAGAAGCAGTAGCTCCAATGGGGGGAAAAAAAAGGCACCTCCGACAAGCCCCCACTATTGATTTTCTTTGACAGATACAAAGAAAGCCAAATCCTGCAAACAGCCTGTCTGTGCAGTAGCTGTAACCAAAATACTTACATCGTCTGTGATGCAGAGGTATATAATCCTGTCTTGGCAGATGTAATGGAACAGATAACTGCAGAGGAGAAAAAAAGAAAAGAAAAAAATCAGGTCATTTGGAGCTGCCACAGGACTAAGCTTCTAGAAGACACTGCCTGTGGGGCCTTCCAGGGCTGGAGAAGAACAAATTCCAGTCATTCTGCAGGAAATCACACGGGTGATGGCGTATCCCAGCCGGCTGGGTTGAGGTGTCTCCGTTCCTATGAGCTACGCTGAATTAGGAACCCCCCAGCTGTTACCGAAGCCCTGGCCTCGCACGCTTCACAGCAGTCGCTTTGTGCTGAAACCACCTCAGTTCCACCTTCTTCCCGCGACTCACTCGTAAAAACAAAACCCTGACAGGGCACCCGGGGGTGAGATTTACATCTAATCCCTATCAGTGTGTGTACGAGCATCCGGGCACTAGTTCACACGCGACAAGAGCTGCATTTAACCGGATTCACCAGAAAAACACTACTTTTGTGAACCTCGCTGGTGGTGACTCGCTGCTTTGGCCTCGTTTGTACAACCGTTTGCGCTGCCTTGGTTTTCATCGCAAAGAGACAGAAGCAACCACAGCAGAAAATGAATTAGAAAGAACAATGATCAGGCTGAACAGGCTTGAATCGCGTGGCGAGGTTAAACGCAGCCCTCAGTAGCCTGAAAAACAGCACAAACCAGTTCAAAGCAAGATTTCCCTACCAGAAATGATCCGAGCTGTTATTTTAGGCCCACCAGAAAAAAAATAACCCTTAGTTTGTACACAACTGAGCCCAAACCAGAGCTGCTCAGAGCATTCCAGTTCAATCCACTGCCTTTAGCTGTTGCTTTTTTATTATGTTGTCCCATCACCACCAGCTTGATGATGTGTTCTGCTGGTGAGCACAGACTGGATTTGTGGTGGCTCAGGATGATCCTACAACATTTGCCAGCATGATTTAAAGCAACCAGGATCTGCAAGTGATCTGAGAACGGTGACATTTTTACCTAAAGCCATGTTGAAGCCACAGAAAAGCCAACAAAAGCCTCCACACGCCAAATACCAAGGACTCTAACAGCTCAACATCCAGAGCTGAGCACCTTCCACTTTGGAGTCATATAAAAATAGATAACTTGATTTTATATCAACTGCCTTGGTACTTTTAACGGCCTTCCAGTACCTGAAGGGGGCTCCAGGAGAGCTGGGGAGGGACTCCTGATCAGGGAGGGGAGCCCTAGGAGGAGGGGGAAGGGTTTGACACTGGAAGAGGGGAGATGGAGCTGAGATGTGGGGAAGAATTTGTTTGGTGTGAGGGTGGTGAGAGCCTGGCCCAGGTTGCCCAGAGAAGCTGTGGCTGCCCCATCCCTGGAGGGGTTCAAGGGCAGGTTGGAGGGGGCTTGGAGCAACCTGGGCTGGTGGGAGGTGTCCCTGCCCAGGGCAGGAAGTGGGGGGACTTGATGATCTTTAAGGTCCTTTCCAACTCTAACCATTCTATGATTAAGATAAATTCAAATCCTGGTTATGCTGCAAAGTTCTGGGGGAAAAAAACTAGTTATCGAGCTGACTGCACAGTCAAGCCACACATTAACACATCCAAACCCAGATTTGGTGACACTCCATTTATTCCTGTCCTCGGGCATAGTCACCGGTCCCTCTCCCACGCCCAGAGGAGCAGCGTTACTCACTTTCCATGAGAATAGGTCAGTTTGTTGTTTTCAGAAGGTATTTTCGCCAGGATCTGCTCCGTCACCTCCAGGAAGTTCCCTCCGCACCAGGCATGTTTGGCCAGGATGGTTGTGCCCCTGGCCACGACAGCGAACAGGATGGCCATGGCTTCACGCTACCTGGGAATAAAAACACGGCAAGAATTAGACTCATGCTCTTTGGCAGAGAAAGTATCATCATCTCCACAGTGTTCCCTCTGCTCTCAACATAAACCCAGGGGGGAGCTTGTTCGACACTTCGACAGGACACCATTATCAGAAAGCGTCTCTCATTTCCCCTTTTGGGTTCTCTTCAGAATGACACCGAGACTAGAACAACCTCTAGAAGAAGGGTTTTCTTATTCCTACAGTCTATGATCCCATAGTGAATTTCGCCTACCTTATTGCCACCTTGATTTCTAGCTATTAGGACTTTTTTTTTTTTTTTCTCTTCCACCAACCCAAAAAGATTTTTCTTTCTTGTTATTCAAAAAAAAATCTGCCTGCAGTCAGCAAGCTCCGGCTCAGAGAGGAAGTCACTGCCTTGCAGCTCTATTAACAGCAGCTCATTAGCCAGACCAAGCCCACCAGCCCTCACACATGACTGCTCCGGGCGAGTCTCAGCTTTGATTGCTATCAAACTGCAGAGACACTGCCACTTGCCCAGACTCACACCATACTCGCCCCCTTTCAGGCATCTAGAGACACTCACTAAGTGCGTGTCATCCCCAAACGTCTGTAAAAGCAAACGATCTGCACCTCTCCACACGGGACAGCACATTTGCAAACCCATTACCCTCAGCAATTCCTACAGGCCAACATTCCTGCACAGGTATCAAACTGGGCAGGTTACAGGGTGCAAGACTTTGACTTCCACGAAGTCTCCAGCGTTGGCCAAACCCTCCTGCTGTCACAGAAAGGGACACACTTAATCAGCTCGAGTATCATCATGTTAATCTGCCGACAGCCCCGAGGTTTCCCCCATGAAACCACATGTCCAACCCCAGCTGTGACATCTGCTCGCCCGATCCAGTACATCCATAAGCCTCTTTTCTGCTTAGGAAAGACTTAGGAAGACTTTTGACCCCTCAAAAAAAAAGCTTATTTTTCACTTTGCACTTGACCGCCCTCAAATTGCCTGCCTTGTTTTGTGTCTGGAAGCATCTGCATTTAGGCTGGAAAGATTCCCCACTGATTTCAGTGCAACCAAGAAGCCTGAAGAGATTATGGAAGTCACAGAATATGGGAAAGCAAGAGTTACAGTTTTTCCCCTTACCCACTTTCTAAAGAAACTCCTCAGCACACAGATACTAAAGGAGGAAGGATAGGAAGCCGTGATTACTCACGATCTGCAATACAAAAATTAAAAGAAAGTTCAAGAAGAGGTTCCAGCAGCAGCAAGTAGTTCTTCACACAATGCATCCTCGGAAGCGCGCTCCCACATGGTATCACAGAGGACAAGAGTTCACGTGAGCTCAGAAAGTGAAAGTTTATGAAGGAAAAAAAAATCACTATTAAACAAGTTTACCCAAGCAGCTGCTTGCTGGAGCCTTAAAGGTCTGTGAAGGCCTTAAAGGTCTGCTCCCAGTTTAGAGCAAACGCCTTAATGGAGTTTAAAAACACATTTCCCAGGCTTCCCATTATCTCTTGCAACACTGGAACTACCAAGACCATCACATGACAAGCTGAGAGCAAAGTCGTTCATGAAGCCTCTTCCAGCCCTCCTGGCCCAGCCTGCAGATCCCATCTCGCCAAGGCTCTCAGAGCTGCCCCGCTACGGGAAATCCCATTTCCTTCCAGAAAGCGGCACCAGAAGGGCTCAGACTGACAACCCACACAAGCAGCACCGAGCCTTCTGATATCCAGCAACAGGAGATTTAAGTGGCCAGCCTACCAGTGTTCTGTTGTTTTTTTTTTTAATCCAGCTTTAAATTGCTGCATCAACCACACGTTGATTGCATTAGAGCAGGGAAAGTAGTCACAGACGCCAGGGATCTTCTGCTGCCTCTGGCCTTAAAAAGCTGCTCTCGGCTCCTCAAAGCACCGTGCTACCAACAAAGTCTGAGGGTCACCAAGTGCTTTAAGTCAAGATTCAGCTACCTCTAGTTAAACACAAGTGAGTTACTCGTCACAAGTGCCCCCTCCACGGACCTGAAAAGACCAAAAGCTTTAGCCTGATGCTCACAATATTATTTATTTAAGATAAGAGCATTTGGACCAGGCAGCGAGCAGAAGCAGAGATCCCCCAAAGCTAAAACAAAGAGGAATAAACAACTCCTTGGAAATCTCCTGCAAGAGCCAGAACGTCCACCTGAAGAAGATGAAGCAGAAGAGAGGCCAAGGAAAAACACAGAACCGACCTGTTTATAGACAAATGTGAAACAAAACTACAGTGTGGGTAGCTCAAGCTAAAGGCTTATCACAGCCGAGACAAGGGCAGCCACGCAGCTGATTCTGATCTTGTAAAAATCAATGATTAACAGCCCCACAACTGTTCCTGCTCTCCTCATCAAAGAGGCAGCTGCTCACTACTGACTGACAAAGACACAGAGAGAGCACGAGTATTTTCCCCCCAAAAAAGTAATAAACTTAGCAAAAAAAAAAAAATTTAAAGTCATCAACTGTCCAGTCATTCACAAGGGATTCTCTCCACACACAGGCCTATCTCCTGTCCTTCACCTCAGCCTTCACTAATTTAGCCAGAAACCACCCAAACTGCACTTTATTCTGTCTTCTACTCCCTCAACACCTGATCTTCTCTCCAGGTTCTACCAGCCCTGGGTTCCCCAGCAGCGAGGAACTGCAGAGCAGCACGGGTCAAAGAATTTGTGGAGAGCTGCAACAGCGCAACCATCTGCACCAAAACTACCTAAACCTGGAGGACTTTATTACACAAGCCCGTCCCTTCAGACCCGCCGAGGTACAGCCGGCTGCGGTGGTTTGGCCAGTCCAGCAGCTGAACCAGAGCCGCCTCGGCACGTGGTACGAGAGCAGGTCACTGCCAGGGATAAACAAACCCCGCTAAGCCTCTTGAGCAATCAGCTGACTGTCAAGTATCAAGAAACCAATCTCTTCAGGCTGCAGGCACTCACTCAGCGGGGCCAACATAAAGGAGCAGTTGTAAGAGGGGAAAAAAAAACATCCACAAACCCTCCCCCTGCCACAGGTTGCAAAGGCAGCGAGAGACGAACCTCAGAAGGTTCACACAAGCAAAGAGACACCCTAATTCCCAGAGCAGAACAACTCCAGTTCAAACTGAGGATTATAAAGTGGTTCAGACAACTTCTAAAAGTCTCCCTTAATACTGGATATTTGTAGAACTCACATTAGTGAGGTGAGAGTTCAGTAGCACCCGAGTAAAGTGACACTCGGTGATGCTCGCTGGGCCCCATGGTCCCACGCCAGCACAGAGATCACCTCCCTGAGTTCAGAGTCCTCTGTCTGACTTGGGAGACAACAGCCACGGACTCTGCGATAACACCCGCCCCTGCTCTGAGCAGGATTGATTAAACGAAACAAAACAGATGAACGTGGAGCATATTTCTCTCTCGAAGCAGCATCTCACACAGCCCTGTGAAACTCGTCTATTGCTTTTGTTAGTAACACAAGTCTATTGAACTGCCACAGAACATTTCTCCTTGGATGTTACAAGAGATCAGGAATTAAATCCACTAAAATCAATAATTTTGTGTAATCTAGAGATCACAACTGTTTTCTATCTAAAATTACAATGGCTGGAAGACCAAACCTTCCTAAAAGCAAAGCTCACTCAGAGATAGCGGGTGTGGATTCACAGGGAGAGGCTCCAAACGAAGTGAAGGGGGAAAAGGCTGCATTTCTCAGCCGCCCAGAAAACACCAGGGATCCAAAGAGCTCCTTAAGCGGTGCCGGAGCTGAAGCACAGAGGTGAGCCGGGCGCTGCGTTGGTGTGGCAGCGAGCTTCTCCTCCTTGCAAGTCACGCTGCAAGGCGCAGGAGCTGCCGGCCGCGAGGTCTCCCACGGCGTTTGGCAGGAGGGTGCAGGAAAAACCTCCAGCATCGAAAAGAACATCAGAAACGCAGGTCCGGCCTTCAACGTGACGGTTAACGCTTCAGTAGGAATGATTTATTATTTTCGAGCGAGACACAAAGCAGCTTGGCTGTCGCTCTGCCTTCACAGCAGATCTAGAACAGACTATGGGGTGGCAGTTGAGAAATGTGGGGTGAGAAGTGAACCCAGAATGAGAAACGAACCCAGAAAACTGCACCCAGCCTCTGTCAGCAGCGCTGCCCTCACCAGCCACGGGGCACTGGTCACTCCTTCTTCTCGACCGAAGATCGGCAGCCTCAGTGCCAACAAGCGACGGAGGAAGTTACTGCTTGTATTTCCAGAAATCCTCTTCACAGAGAGCAAGGGGCATCACGTTATTACTGGCTTTAGACATGAAATAAGGCTTAAGTGTTGCAACCCTGCAAGTTGCAAACGGCCTGACTGCAATAAGAAGATCGTTCAAGCGCAGTGACTTCAGCAGAAAACGGCCCAGGCTTCCCTTTAACCCCTCCTTGGCATCTGCAAGTTGTTATTTCTTTAAAGAGTGTTCCGACGTTAGTTTGTTTGTTCCTTTTAAGCCCGAGGATCTGGACGTTGATGCAGCACCCGCATGGAGTTGAGCCCCCTCTCTGCCCGCACAGCTGGCCCCGCACAGCTCCGCCCCGCAGCACGGGAACAAGAAGATGCATCCAGTTTCTCCTCCGGGCCCATGCCCTTTGCTGGAAGCCGGTGTGACTCGGTTTGAAGAGGGGCAGAGACACAGGACGCGATGCCCATTGAAGGAGCCGCTCTCCGGGGAGATAACACCCCCCCCCCCCCCTTACAGCGCCCCCCGAAGGCCCCCACCGCAACAGTAACTTATAATTTATCATTATTCAGTCATTAAAATCCACACAAGCTCCGAGTTACACCCGCAACACGCCGCTCCGGGGTTAACCGGCCTTCCCCCCCCCACCCCTTTCCCCAGCGATCCGCTCCGCCCGTTCCCAAAGCCCACCCCTTCCCCGCTCCGCCACCGAGCCAGGCCTCTGACCGCCGCCAGCACCGGCCCGGCCGGAGGAGCGGCCCACCGGGAACGCCCGACCACCCTCCGGGCCTTGCGGGCCCAGCCCCACCGCCCGCCGGCCCAGTCACCTGGTCCCGGCCCGGTCAGCCGGTCCGGGCCCCGCTGCGGCCTACCGCCCCCGGGGGGGTACCGGAGACGGGCCCGCCCGTTTGAGCACCGGAGACGGCCCTCCGGAGGGTCCGGTCCTGTCCCGCCCCGCCGCCGCTCACCGGCCGCCGCGGCAGGAGGGAGCGCTCCCCGGGCGCCGCCGCCCGCAGCGCTCCTTCACCGCCCCCCCCGCCCCGGTACCGGGCCGCCGCGACGCGCTTCCGGCGGAAGGGGGGGGCGGTGCCGCGCGGTGCCTGCCGGGAGTTGTAGTCCGGCGGCCATGGCGGAGGAGGGCGAGAGGAAGGCCGCGCTGGAGACGGTGAGGGAGCGCGGCCGAGGGGGACGGGGCTGGGGACGGGGCTGCGCGGCCGGTGGATCCTGAGGCGCTGCTCTCCCCCGGCAGCGGCAGCCGGGGCCTCCCCGGCACTTCCCGGGCTTGGCTCAGCGGTGGGGCCTCCCCAGCACGGGCCCGTGTGGAGGAGGAGAATGAGGAGGAGGGAGGGTGTGTGGTGTCGGTGTCGGGATAAATCGCGACAGTGAGGGCGGATGTAAGGGTAAGGCGCCTCGGCCGCATCCTCGGGGCTGGCGATGGGTCCCGTCCCGATCGCTTTGCGGACCGGCCCCACGCTGCGGCCCCTTCCAGCCTTCCCTCTGCTCTCCCGGCCTGAACCGCCCTCGGGGCCGGGCGGCTGCTTCGTCTCAGGCCGCTGGGTTTGCCTGGCACGGAGCGGCTGCTCTCACAGCCTCTGCGAGCAGCAGAGGGAGAAAGAAGCTGAGGAATCTTAGAGCAGCCTTCCAATGTCTGAAGGGAGCTACAGGAGAGCCGGCGAGGGACTCTGTCAGGAAGCGCAGTGACAGGGCAAGGGCTAACAGTTTTAAATTGGAAGAGGAGAGATTTAGATCAGATACCAGAAAGAACTTGTTTGGTGTGAGGGTGGTGAGAGCCTGGCCCAGGCTGCCCAGAGAAGCTGTGGCTGCCCCATCCCTGGAGGGGTTCAAGGCCAGGTTGGAGGGGGCTTGGAGCAACCTGGTCTGGTGGGAGGTGTCCCTGCCCAGGGCAGGGGGATTGGAACTGGATCATCTTTAAGGTCCCTTCCAACCCAAACCATTCTATGGTTCTATGAAAGAGGGCAGCCTTTCCTGAAATAGGGGGGACAGAGGAATCCACCTTTCAGTTGAATTTCTTGAAGTTTAGGTGTATGAGGTTGTCCTATAGGGAACAGAAGCAGCTAGAGGTCAGGACTAACCTATTTTACAACTAGCTAGGACTAGCATTTTCTAAAACAAGGCTTGCTTTTTAAAGATGAATTGCTCAGCATTGTGTGACATCAGGCCGTGGGCGGCTTTGCCTGTCAGCTGTAGGCCCCGGCAGCATCCCTCGTCTCCTCTCTTTCACCCCTTTCAGGATGCTGAGCCCTGTGGCAGGAGTTTCTGGACCATCTTTCTGTCTCCAGTGCCCGCTGCAGGCAGCAGAAGGCACTAGATGGCACTGCACTTCACGCTAACAGGGCTGCAGGTTTGGTTTTCACCAAGACAGGATGACAGGGAGAGCTGATACAGGATCTTCGGACATGCCCTGTGCCTGCCTGTCTGTCTGTGGGAGTCAGGGGAGCTGAGCACCAGGACATCCGTACAGGAGAAACAACTGTGCTCTGCAAGTTGCCTGGTTTTAAAAGCTGCCTTTGGGGAAGGCTTAATACAATGGTTTTCCATAGTCTCTCAATGTGCAGCCCCTAAACTTCTCCTAATGGTGCAGCAGACCCTAGAATCTCTTAGCAATAGTCTGGCTTCTGCTAATTACCTTTTTCAGGCTCTGTAGAGCCATATTCTTCTTGCCAGTTGTTTGGGCCACAGGCTGAAAGTTGGGATTGCACCAGGAAGCCCGATCCTAATCCTGCAGGTCTGATGTGATGAGTGAAATTGGTCTTTGAGGAGCTGCAGTTCCTAGAGAGGCCCTTGGCAAGAAACCAGCAGATCCCTCCGTGAGGAGTGCAGTACCATACAGAAGACAGAGGACATGTAGAAAGCGATACTGGCTCGTGAAGACCAGCAAAGGACTATATTATGACATAAAAGACAAGTTACGCATAAAGTGCAGCGAGTTGTAGGGCTGTTCCCCATCCACTTCGTGTCTCACTGATCCCATCTATCTCAGCGCTGCGTAATGCATCCACTGCAGCACTACCTAGGCACCAAATCCAACATTAAATAATTCATCATCGTCATAAATCACAGCCCCTCCAAGCAGGAGAGCTTCTGGGGGATGCGAGATTGCAGCTCTTAGGCTTGCATAGCCAGCAGAGGAGGGGGTGGCCGGGTCGCAGGGGCTATATCCTCACCTTGCTGGGAGGGTGTACCCCAGATTGTCTTGGGGGAGGCTTTTCTGTCTCCGAGGGGCTCCGGTGAATTTGATCAGTCCTAAAGCGATCTCGAGATCTCATCAGCTTTTTCATCTGCTTCTCCCTTAATAAAAGAACAAGGACAGTTTGGTAAAGAGAGTAACAAATCGGTGTGTAACCAAAGAAGAAAAACTCCAGATGAGCAGAATTCCCTACTCCAGGGCATCGGAGCTTTTTTTCCTTTTAAAAAAATGTTGGCTCACAGGAGAACAAGTTTTCTTGTGATGAGTAGTTTGATACCTAGACACCTGTCAGAGGAGACTCAGAAACACCATGAGAAGCCTCAGCCTTCTGCCTCAGGGCACAGACCCGATAGCTGCAGGGAGGAATCTGTCCTTCAGGAGAATGGTTTGGTTTTCCTCAGAAGCATTGGACAGTGTGCCAGAGGCAAGATACCTGACTAGGTGGGCCAATGGCTTGATGAGAAGCAACAAAGCTTGTGGTCCTGCTGAGATCCAGAATTGCATCTGAGGACTCCCCACAGGAAAGAGGAGAGAGAAGCTGAGCCTGTGAAGCAGACAGGCTCAGCACGATGTGTTCCTTAGGGCTGTGTGACAGAGCCGTGCTCTGCCTTTGCTCTGCCTGATCAATGCCCTGGGTACTTTCGCTGGGCTAAGGAGCAGGGGCAGCCTAAATCCCTTGGGGTGCTGCTCTCACACACTTACTGCAGCCCCACAAGTTGGCCCAGCCGCCGTGACAGAGACGTGTCTGTCCCTTCCTTCCTACACCCACATTCCCTTCAGCTCTGGGAAGGAGCCTGAAATCAGTGCAGCTCCCAGCCCAGCACGTTAAACTCCCAGTTATCCTATTTTTCAAATCGTTTTTATGCAACATTTGTGACACTATGTGTGTAAATATTTGGTCTCTGTCTGGAAAAGCATCTCTCTGCCCCGGTGTGTGCGGAGCTACAGCTGAGCCAAGGTGTAACTCCCTTCCCGTGACCAAATGGCAGGAGTGTCACTGTCCCAGTGAACAAAGCTGTACCTGTCTCCTGGCGGGGAGGGGGACGCTTGGGGTTTTGTCACCTGGTCCCACTTCTAACCCTGTGACTGGATGTAGGGAGCAAACCAGGGGCCAGGCGACCTGTCCTGGCACACGGCTGCCTCCTGATGTAGCCTGCTCTTGTTTGAGCCTGTAGCCTTTGGAAAAAACAAGCTCTTGACTATGGCTGGTGCTAATAATTTTAAGAAATACCTCCTTGCAGTAGGAGAGACTGAGGCCAGCAGCTGAGGTCAGCTCAGTTGGGATCTGAGTGTTGGGTCTGGCAAGCAGGAAAGCCACCAGGGTGTTTCATCCATGCCACCGGCTGCCCAAGTGACCTGTGGCAAGTCACACGTTGTCCTTCCACACCGAGGGAAGGTGTTTTTGGCCGCTCACTGATTTTAATCTCTCAGCAGGATTTACCACTTCAGTTGCGGATTGCAAGATGCTGGGAGGTGAGGGAGACCCTCTCAGTCCAACATCCCCGTTGTTGATGGGATGTTGGTGCATCCCACCTACCCTTCTGTGACAGCTGCTGTGCAGGGAGCCTGGCCTTGAATTGTGCTGCGGGTCTGGGTGGTCTCTTCCTCCTCAGAAATCAGTCTGTGTTTCCCTTCAGAACTGCCGAGTCGATTCCCCGTGGTGGCCATTCCTGCAGAAGGAGGGACGGGACTGCTCGGAGGGTATTGCTACCCAAGGGAAAACGTGAGGGGTTATAAAACCCCTGGAGTGGTTGAGGATCTGGCCACGGGCAGGATGCAAAGAGATCAGCGCTTGTCTTAGCCTGGCTCCACACTTAACCTTGAAACCTCTCTCTGCTGCCGAGAGAGGAAGCGGTTGGGGGCTGTCTGGGCACGTCAGGCTCCACGGTGGCTATGCTGAGCCCGGGGAGAGGTCAGGGGCTCAGCAGCCCTCTGACAGTTTAGCGATTAATTAGGCGGCTTGTTGGTTTTGGAGGGGATCCCAAACCAGTCTTCTCAGGAAGCGTTGGCTGGTAAAGCTCTATTCGGGTGCCTGAGCCAAGAGGCAGCAGGAGGATTAGGAGCTGGTATTGTGGGGCTCGTTACATGTGGGGCTCAGCAGCCTGAGGCTCCCCAGGTTCATCCTCAGTGTGTGAATTTGGGCTTGCAGCTCCTTCTGTTTTCCAGCTGGGATAAGATTTCCCTGCTGATAGACAACATTCCTCCCGGGGGATTTTTTGCCCTTCCCTCTCATCCCTGTCTAGCCCTGGCTGGTGGGGGGACCTGGGGAGGCCACCAACTTGAAGTCACTCCCAGCCTCATTCTATCATGGGTCCTGCAGCCACAGCTTTCCTCAGGCTCCTTGTCTCTCATGAAGAGGAAGAATGCACAAGCACTTTGATAACTGGGGAGAGGTTTCTCTGAGGTCTGTAATTTTGCACCTTTCCCTCCACTGCAGAGGTTCTCTTGGTCACACAGGAGCACCTGAGACATGAGCCACAGAGATGGACCAGCCAGACCTTCAGACCCTCTCTGTTACTCTGCTGAAGCACAACAGTTTATTCTTCACCCCAGTGCTGATGTTTGTTACCTCCGAGAGCCTCACAGCAGCTCTTCTTTCCTCATTTGTGGCAGGTCCAGGCAGATGGGACGGATGGAAACTGCGTCACGTTTGTGCTGCACGATGAGGACCACACACTCGGCAACTCCCTCCGATACATGGTCATGAAGAAGTAAGTGGAGCCTCCGTGGTGCTTGGCATCGCTGAGGGTACCTCTGTCTCCTCCTTTGCCCTTCTCCATACTGTCCTGCCTCTCAGTTACTGCTGGAACAAGGCAAATGATTAGAAAATCCTTCTGTGGGTGCCTGTTGGGGTCTTTATATCAGACTTGGTGCCAAAGGCTCCTTATCGACCACCTCCCTTCACATGATTAACTTTTTCCTTGTGCTGTTGGTGTCAGGACCCTGAGAGCACTAATAGGCCTTACTGGGCTGACCAGCCACACCTGAGACCTCCGTGAGCCACGAGCCCTGTTTAAGCTCAACTCGGGGCTTCCAGTGCCAGCTGAGCTGTGTTGTAGGAGTGTGGGTCCCCAGCTCAGCCTCTGCTGGGCTGTGGACTCCATTCACCTGGATGCTGCCCCAGGGACTCACTTCCTGACCTTCCTCAGCCCTTCCTCATCGTCACAAACCTGCTTGGGGATCCCAGGGTAGTGTCTGACCCTCGTTACCGTCACCTGATGTGACACTCACCTGCAGATTGACACCTTGGACCTGCTTCATCCCCACAAACCTGCCTGGGGACAGGAGTAGGCAGTGAGGCTGCTGCCTTCTCGGCTGTCCTCCTATTCATGGCTCCCAGCTCCCCATCCCTTAGGGAGCAGCCAGCCCTCACTGCACCTTGATGGTTAATTATGGAGGAAATTTAATGTCTGACACGTGAAAGACGTCTAAATGTCTTATTTGGCCCTGGGTAGAATGATGCCCAGCTCCGTCTAAGTCCACGTGGACAGGCAGTATCTGGGTCTCCTTCTGGGACGAGCGCTATCAGAAAAGAGGGTGGAAACAGCCAGCATAAAGCAAATTGATCTTCTTCCCTGCTTGCATGGAGATGCAGGAGTTGATGCTGGGAATTAATTATCCCCATCAAAATGTACAAATAAGTTCACCCTGGTTGCCCGATTTTATCGAGCTGGGCATCACTGAGGGTGTGTGAAGATCTACTGGTAAGAATTAGAGCAGGATGTTCGATGCCTCGTCTCAAGTGACAGTTGCGAATGTCACGTGAATTCCTCTGGTCAATCACCACGGCAGGACAAACAGGCTTCTGACAAGGGGCTGTTCTTTCTGCTGCCTGCACTGAAGTTCTACAACCACCTCAGCTTACGAAGGCTGGTGCTGTGCAGCCTGAAATCCATCTCAGAAGATCCTTGCAGTGCCCTAGACCCCTCAACCTCTTTTTCCCCAGCAGAGCTGCAGCAGGTTCGTGTGCAGGGAGGTTTCCAGGCTTCCAGGATCCCCTGTCCGAACTCTGCAGGGCTGGCAGTGGACCACTGGCGGTGCCAGGATGGTGCCTATGGTCCTGCCAGCCATGTCCTTCCCCTGCAAAGCTCCAGCTGCAGCTCGGAGGTGGATGGGGGGGTGTGGATAAGGTTACACGGGGAGCTTCCCTTCAGCGTATCCCTCCCTCAGTCATTTTAGAAACACCCTGAGCCCCAGCAGGTCTGGGGTGGCCTGAGCCTCTCACGGTCCTGAGATGTGCTGTGGGTTGGCCTGGGTTTCATGGCTCTCTGCTCCTCCCTCCCTCCTGCAGCCCCGACGTGGAGTTCTGTGGCTACTGCATCACGCACCCCTCTGAGAGCAAGATCAACTTCCGGATCCAGACCAGAGGTACGGCTGTGCTGTTTCCTTCGTGGCCGGGGCCCTTCTTTTGTGAAATTCCCCCTGCTTTTGTCAGGTTTCCACCATAAGGCTTCTCTGCCAGCTCACCTGCAGCTGCTGTGCCCCAGTCCCTCCCCGGCACCCCAACCCCTCCAGCTCAGCCCAGCGCCCTCCATCCAGGCCCTTCAAGCTCCCCAGCTTCTCTGCTGCCCGCAGGGACAGTGTTATTTCATTCCTTCCTCATGGGCTGCTCCCTTGAGCATCAGATACGTAGAAGCCACTTCCTGGAAGCGAGTATCTGGTTTGTGCTTGCTGACTCTTTAATTTCCTAAAAACTAATTAGTGCTCAGGCTGTTTGCCCTGCCGAGGGAGCTCCTTCCCCATAGGGGAAGTGTCTGTGGTTCTTGCCCCGTGGTCACCCCGCTGGGCTGAGCTCCCAGGCTGCTGGTGGTGGGCTGGGAGGAGGGAAGTGTGTGGGCTCATACCTGGTGTAAGAGCCTCTCCCTGTCTCGGGGGCTGCCCTTGGGCATGGTGGGAACAGCCACGGGCCTCGGAGCAGCGAGAGAGAGGGCTACCAACCCCTTTGAAAGTCTCCTCCCATATCACTAACGCGTCTTCTCTCCTCAAGGGTCCCTTCCTGCTGTTGAACCGTTCCGGAAAGGGCTGAATGACCTGATGGGTGTTTGCCAACACGTGCTCAACACCTTCGAGGTGAGACTGTTGCCTGAAGTGCTCAGGGGCCTTTTCTGTCCCTTGACCTCCGAGGGGACAGGAATGGGCTGAGACCTGGGTTGTAGGCACTTTTGATGTGAAATACCTGATAGTTTTCCCAGACATTCTCTGCCAGCCCCGTGCCATGGCCTGGCTTCCTTCCCCTTGGAGTCACTTCCCCAGGTACCTGGAGCTCTGTCAGGGCTTCTCAGGTCCCTCAGCCTCCCCAGGCAATGGGCAGAGAAGTCGCAGCACAGCCCAGGGTGGTGGCACGGTGGTGTATGACTCACTCAGATATTTGCTGTTAACATTTGTCCTTTGGTTTTTTTTTTTTTGTTTGCAGAAGAGCATGAAGGAGTACAGGGCCCAGAGGGAGGAAGAGATGCAGTAGCGTTTGGGGCTGGCCGTCCCCGCGGCTGTGTGTGACGTCTGTGTGTCGAATGCCCTGTGTCAAGGGTGTTTTTGTTTGATTGTGAGTTTTTTTTATGGTCTCTCTGATGCAAACCTGTATTTTTTCTAATAATAAAGTTTATGAAGTTTGATGGTGCAGAGGTGACACCGTGCTCAGCTGTCACAGGTGTGGGAGGTGACAGCTGGAAAAGCAGCTCTCTCACTCTTCCATCTTATTTCTTGCCCTCTCCAAGCGTCGTTGCCCTTTCCTGCCCAGGTTTTTCAGCTCACAGAGTTTACAGATCGTCACAGAACTACTCCGCCCCAGAGTCCACAGGGAACAAAAGGGGTTCAGTGCTGGCTGAAATCAAGCTTTTGGAGAGGCAGCTCCCTGTTTAAATCTTTCTGTGACTGGCACCAGCACAGTTGACTTCAACAGATATACAAACAGCCTTTCTTTTTAAACAGATCGCTATAAAACGGTGCTCTGCTCGTTTGGGGGGTGAGGGGAATAAGAAACCCCTTGCCTTTTTTAACCCCCCTGAAGAATGCAGAGAAAGGCAAGCCCAGGGCACTCCTCGTGGGTGGGTTTAAAGGGTACAGCGCTGAAACCCCGGCCCCATTGGGTTCCGCTGGTCACGCTCCAAGGGAAGGCCCTTTGTGGGGTGTAACGTGGCATGAAACTGTGGGAGTTCTTCCTGGTAGGATTGGGAACCTCTCGGGTTTGCTCTGCGCCGGGGGAACGCGGCTTGTCTCCTCCGTGGAGGTCTGTGCTTACCAGAGGAACCTGCTGGCGCTCAATTAAGTATTTAGCAGACTTTGCAGACCCCCTGCTGCTTAATAAGAAACACCCGGAGATTTTTCTTTTCAAACACCACCATGTTTTATTAACACACAGAGGAATGAGAGGGAGGGTGTGAAACGTCAGGTTTTCTCTAGAAAACCCTCCTTTCAAATAGGAGTTGACAGAGTCGGTCTCTGACAGACTGGTGGTGGGTTTGTGTGCGCAGGGCTGGGGCTGAGAAGCCAAATGGACCCCGTATTTCAGAATTAGCCTCCTTCGCCCCGTGGTTTGCTGCTGGGGATTCATCCTGCCCACGCCAACGGGGTCCCCCATCCGTGGTGGGTAACTGCCGTGGCGCTGGTTTTGGTTAATCCTCTCTGGGCTGGTCTCTTCGTGCTGAATCCCGGGGGTGGTTAAAACAGGCTGTGACACAGGGCTCGGGACGCAGCGGGGAACTTTCTCTGGGGACCTTTCTGTGTCCACCCTTGAAGTGCGGCCAGTCCCGGGGCAGGGCAGAGCAGCAGAAATTGCTGCAGACAAATCTGCTCTAGGGGGTAGGTGAGTTTATGGAAGCTGGTTTAAATATTCCTCAGTCTTTCTGGTTTTGTTGAAACCCCTTTGTCTTTCAGAAATGTGATTTGTATGTAAAACGGTTGCATTTCAGTAAAAGCTGAGCTGAAAAAACCAAACAACCCCCAACACCTGGAAAATGTTTTTGCTTTATTTACAGGTCTTTTCTCTTCTCCCTTTTTCCTCTCTCCATTTTTTTCCACAACAAGATGAAAAGGGGAAGGAAGAAAGAAAGAGAGAGAGGGAAAGGAGAGAAGAAAAACCAACAGAAAAATCATAAAGAACTTGGTAACCAAAACTTTCTCGTAAAGGTTTTCTTAAACTTTTGGCATGAGGTGCGAGTGTGGTTTTTTTTTAGAAAAACACGCTAGAAAAGCACTCGGGGATTAATTCTTTTGAATAGTTAATTTATGAAAGCCCTTTGCCGTGTTTCAGTTGTCTCCAGCAGCTCTTTCAGCTGAGGTCAGACCTTCCCCGTTACCTTTTCCACCTTAGTTTGATCGTGAGGGGGACAAATGTCTCTGTCCCTCAGAGATGGCGTGAACCCTGGTGTCCTGGTGCTGTGGCCGAGACACGTCGGGGTCCAGCTGCCCCGTTGGAACCTCGTTGGCAGGAGGGAGATGAATCCCAGGCATCAAAACACACAGCCCCTCTTTTTTCCCCTCAGATCCATGGTCTTGTGTGTGACCCCCCTCCCAGGAGCTGGCAGCTGGAGGAGGCTCTGGGCTTTCCAGCTGCTGAAGACCTCGGATCAAGGCTGGATTCTCTTCTGGAAGGGCACGTCTCTGGGATCCTCTCCTGCATCAGGGAGAGAACTGGCTGCTTCCACATACCACAGGGGGTTGGAAAGGTGAGATCCTTGGTCCCAGCCTCCTCTGGATTTGAGCCATCTCTGCCTTACCTTTCCTGGGCTCACAAACCCTTCCCTGGAAGGACATACCCCTGGGCCAGCAACGGTGCCGGGCCACCAGGAGCTGGGGAGGGGGAAGCTGGAGCTCATGGTTTGGCCGGATGCTTTTGCTGAGGATGTCTGGTCCCCAATCACTTTCCTGTGCCGTACACGAGGTGGGGAGCCTGGAGCAGTTTTCCCAGGAAAAGGTGAAGAGGAGGGGGCCTGGTAGGGCTCTCCAGGTCAGGTTGGTCACACCATGAGGCCAAGTTACTGCCCCTCTCTCCCTGCCATCAACAGGAGGAGATTTCAGGCCACAGATGGTCTACCAGACATGCAAGGTGCCCAGATCTTATCCTGGCTCTGCCCAGGGACAAACTGTCCCAGCAACAGGGGGAGGTGATAAGGGGTGTTACCGAAGCTTTTCTTTGGCTTTTTCAGCTGGAAATTGTGGCTCGTGGTCCCTCTCCCTCTCCTCCTCGACCCACATCCGTCTCAAGGTGACCAGATCTCAGCCTTCCTTCCCTTTTCACACTCATCTCCCCCACCCCGCTTTCCCACCCGAGACAAATGGCCGCAAGTCACTTGGTTTTCCTGCAAGGAAATGAAGAATCCTGCAAGGAAATGAAAAATCCCACGAGGATCTGAATCCCCTTCCTCCAGAGGTGACTCGGCCCGGAGGACGGATCGGTGTGGTTCAGAGCTAGTCCCGGGGGGTCCGTGAGGTGCTGCAGCTCCTTCCAGGTGGGTTACGGCACGAAGGCACAAACGATTCGGGCCCAGCCAGAAAACGGCCGCGCGAGAAAAACGGAGGGGTCCTGCCCTCGTGGGCAACGGTGCCTTCTCCTCTCGGGCCCTGGGTGGCACGGCTTTAGGAGGAGCTGTACTTGTTACTCAAGCGGGAGCTGCTCCGGTCCAGCCCGAGCTCCTGCCCGTTGGCTTTCCACTTCCCCACGGAGCCCTTCTCGTCCGTGGGCGTGATGCTCAGAGCCGGTCGCTGGCACCAGCAGCAGAGGCAGGACTGCGGGGAGACGGGAGGGTGGAGAGAGGGGTCACAAGGGTAGAAGAGGAGGAGATGTTCCCTTGCTGATGTTGGCAAGGCAACCCGCGCGGTGCCAGGCTGGGAACCGCAGCCCACGCTTCCTCCCAGCCTTCCTGTCCCACAGATCTGCTGGGAGCAGGTTTTCCAAGGTAGGGCTGGTGGGGATTGGAAATTAAGACACCCAGATCTTGGGTATCTTGTGCAGTTGTGTTTTCTTGTCCTTGGGGGGCAGTGAATATGGGTAATGCTTAGCTGGGCTCAACTCTTCTTTTTGCCGCAGCAGCTGGGAGGTGACTCCCGTCCCACCCCGTCCCATCCCCTTCCTTTCTCAGGGCTCCACTACTCCTGAAAATTATCTCCAGGAGCTCTGGAGGGGTCAGCCCTACCTGGAAGCAGTTCTTAAATTTCCGGCTGACGAAGTAGAGAGCCACGGGGTTGATGCAGGAGTTGAGGGAGGCCATGTTGATCCCAAAGTAGTCCATCACCAGGAGGAAACTGAGGTAAGAGGGGAGAGAAGAGGGTGGAATGTGTTGGAAGCTCCCTGAGCGGAGAACTAAAGAAGGGTTTCCCAACTGCCTGGCCCAGGAACCTGCTTCCACAGAGGGCCGGGTGACTGGTAGAGACGAGCCCAAAGCCGTCCCTCCTGCAGCTGGGCAATTGCCCAACGCTTTATCTTATGAGGAGCATTCCCCGAGGAAACCAAAAGCATGAGGTCTGATTTCCCCTGGTGACTTTGATGCTCTCAAACTCAAGCACAGGAGCAGTGTTTGGCCTGAACTGGGTTTGGGTGTGACGGGTAAAGAGGAGAGGGGAGGACGGGCACCTACCACGTGGCAGAGGGTGTGCACAGCCCTCAGATGTGCTGTGGTCCCTTTAGCCCTGCCCAGGAGACCTCTTTAACCCATAGCTTTATAGAGACTTTTCAAAATTTAATTTCTTCTTCTCTTATGGTCCCCCCCACCCTTTCTCTGTGCCTGTCAGGAGAGCCACGCCATCTAGAACAGGAACTGTTGAAACAAGGTGTTTGGAAGGCACCTCCAGCAGCCTGCAGTGAGCCCAGCAGAGCTTCTGCCAGTGGCCACCAGTGCTCCCGGCACCGTGCCCTCCTGCTGGTGCCCTTACCTGAGCAGTTCACATCTGTTGGGGTCCGTCTGGTCATAGATGGTCTTTTTGAGGATGCGGCTGAGGTGGAGCGGCAGCCAGCAGAGCGCGAAGATCACCACGAGGCAGAACACGGTCTTGGCCACCTCCCGGCGCTGGGAAGAGAAGGTGGGCAGGGGAGAAGGGATGGTCTGGCTGAGCATTGGAGAGCGAGTGGAGCAAAGCACCACCTCCCCACCTTGAGCAAGGGCCCTTCCAGTAATTTCTGATGAGGGCTGGGCACCCCTTTGACTCCAGAGAACAACCTGCAGGTCCCAACTCCTCTGTCATAAGGAGGACCCCGAGATCCAGGCTGTAGGAAGGGGTAGGGGGACCAGATTCCTTCACGCCCCTTCCCACCATTGCTCCTGGTGACTTTGCTGGGATGTGGGGGCCTCATCCATCCACCCTTCACTCTATATCATTGTGACAACCAGCTGGTGTCCCTCAAGGGGTTGTTCTGTGGGAGGGGGACAGTTAACTCTCCTTTTCCTTGCACCCTTTGTCTGTGATGTGGCACATGCAGCATTCGCTCCAGCTGGGTGTGACCTGGGCTGGCACAGCGTGGCCACAGATAAATGACCGCAAGAAAATTGAAAATCAAGCTGGTCCGTGGCTTGTGGTTAAGGCAGGTGGTTTGGGTTGTCCCTGAGAGTGGAGATTTAGAGCTGAAAGCCCATCTCCCTGGTTTAGTCTGAGCATCTGCATCAATGTGCCATCATGTGTTGGCCGCTGTGAGGCTGTGTCAGCTCATACCTGTCCTTTTCAGGGGCAGGTCTGTGTTCTCCCCTTTGACTGCCCACACACGCACAGTTTGGAGAAATGTCAGAGTTTCTGCCCTCTTGGTTTCCTCACCCGTTTCATGTGGTCATTCAGAGCGATCCTCATGCCATTCCTCTTGCTCAACATCTCGCAGGACATGAGGGTGTAGAAGATGCCGGTGCACACCAAGGGGAGGCAGAAATAGAAGCCGAAAAGCCACCAGTCCTTCACATCCCGGTAGAACTGCGTGTAAAAGAAAGGGCAATGGGAAACTGGGGAGAGAGGGGGACATAACTGGGGCAGGAACTGGCCCGGTCCCTGACACCAGTGCTGGTCTGTGTCAGACACTTCTGATGTGTGAAAGTGCAACAGCTCCCGTGCTAAGGGTGCGTGGGATCGTCTGCCCCCAAGGCTGGGGCACAGGTTTAACCTAAAGAAGTAAAAGCTGGTTTCAAAACAGCTGCCTGTTTTCTGGCCCCACAGTCCAGGCAAGGCTGCCCCACGTCACCGCAACGCTGGATCTTCTGCACTTCCATCTACAGAAGCATCTAATCCTTTAATTGAGGAAGGAGGATGCCCTGGTTGCCCGTGTCTGCAGCCGGCGCGGGACAGAGTACGTACCATCATGAAGCTGGATTTCTGCTCAGAGGCAAGCATGCACACCCACAGGTGGCGTTCCCAGTAGCTGAGCTCCACCATGTCAAAGGCTATAGCTTCGGGGACCGCGAGCACGATGGCCACTGCCCAGATCAGCATCACCTCCACCGCCTTCCACATGGGGATTCCTATCCCCTGGATCCGACTCCAGGACGCCACTGCTCGGTACCTGCCCAACGCATGGGAGTGCAACGGGAGGAGATTGGAGTGAGAAAAGCAACCGTCAGGAAGGGGCTGAGAAGGTACAGATTAGAGTTGTCCCCAAAGACCCTGTCCCTTATGCCTTCCTCCTCCACCCCGGAGCCTTCCCCTTCAGTGGAATGGGAAAGACCAGAAACAGGGGCTCAATGGAAACGGCCTCAAGTTGCACCAGGGGAGCTTTTGGATAGATATGAGGAAAAGTATTTACACTGAAATGGTTATTAAGCATTGGAATGGGCTGCCCAGGGACGCAGTGGAGTCACCGTCCCTGGAGGTATTTAAAAGACGGGCAGACACAGCACTCAGAGATATGGTTTAGTGGTGGATTTTGTCAGTGTTGGGATGATGGTTGGACTTGATGATCTAAAAGGTCCCTTCCAACCCAGATGATTCTATGGGTGTGATGGCAGCTATCCTTGGCCAATGTCTACCTGCCACTGGGGAGGTGCCACCCTTCCCCAGCACCCCAGGAGTTGTTCCATCACACCACGATCCTCCCCTCGACCTTTTGCTGCAAGATTTGAACTCTGTCACCAGAGCCAGTTCCCGTTGGATTCCAACTCTACGTCACAGCACCATGTCCCCACCTCTTAATTTGGCCGGGGACCAAGCCACTCTGCCGTCTGCCTTGTGGTTACAATGAAGGGACATGCCATGGTCAGAGATGGGTCAGTGCAGCTGCAGAAGTGGTTTCTTACCGGTCGATGCTGAGGGCACAAAGGCTGAGGACCGTGATGCCCACCGAGGCCTTCTGGATGAAGGGGACCAGCTTGCACACCTGCACTCCAAAGGGCCAGTCCTTGGCCAAGAGCTGGGGAAGAAGAACCGCAGGGTTAACAGGCTGCTTCGGGGAAGCGTGTCCGGCTTCCCGTAATAGCAGGTGGTTGCCCACAAGGTGTGAGAAACCCACAACGAGCAGCAGAAAGCACTCTGAGGTTGCCTCCGCTGGGGTTATGTGGTGTGTGCTCTCCGGTTTGAACTGGGAACCATTCGTTTCCCCGAGGGCTGGTTGTGAGATGGGCTGTCACACAGAGGGAAGGGTGGTCCAGGTTCTGAATCCATAACCCTGGGTGGTTTTGGGTGGATTCTGAATCCTAAACGCCACAGTGGGCTTTGGGTTGCTTTCACAGGGAAAATGGGTGTCATTCTCTGACACAGCCAAAGTCCAGCAAGGACAGCTTCTTTCAGGTGGCTTTCAAAGCCACGTAGTCTTAAGGCCTTCCCACACTCTGACCCTCCTCCACACTCAGATTCCTTGTACAACACATACTCTGTGGCCCCAAGCTCAGCTGGGGGGAGCAGAGGGTATTGGTGGGGACAAGATTCCCTGAAGGCAGGAGAAATCCAGGCCACTCACTCATGAGGAAGAGAGTGAGCCTGGGTTCACAACCCTCATATCCCCTTGACACCTGGAGCCCATCCTACAGTTATGCCTACTCAGAACCACCCCCTCACCCAAGCTCTTCAGTTTAGCAGCAAGAAAAATCAATCCAGAAGCTCTCCTGGACATGAGGGTCCCGGGTGAAGGCAACCCACCAACCCTACCCTTTCCGTTGGACTGCAAACCTGGGTTTTCCACCCATCTCATCCATCACTGTGTCACAAGGGAGACACACCACAAGGGAACTGGGCTGCTCTTAGCACCAGGTTGCTCATAGTCAGTTCTCCAACAAGCAACTATTTCTCCCCCAGGAGACGGCTGGAAATGAGAGGGGCAGAAGGGAGGGGGTTGCTCAGGTGGCCTAGGGGAATCCTGGTTATTCCTGATGATTTGTTGTGCCTGTTGTCTCTCATTCAGGGGGCAGTGTCTCTGAAAGAAGCCCCTGGTTTATAACACAGCCCTCTTCCTTGGTCTTGGGTGAGTCTTCATGTTTAGCTAGAATAAAAAAGGTATTTGCTTGAGGCTGGATAACTGAACTGTGCTGGGAGAAGTGTCCCCAGGGCACAAGAACAATAATTTTTCACTCAGCTGAAATAAACATGGGGTTGTAATGTCAGGAGACTGCAAGTGAGTCATTTCTTGTGGTTTTTAGATGAGATTTAAAAGATGTGGAAGGTTGTGTGTGTGTGCACATAACACAGCTGTAGCTGAGATCACCTCTGCTTTCCCAGAAACGTTCTCTGAGCTTTTCGCCCCTTTTCTCATCCTTTGGAACTGGGAACCATTCGTTTCCCCGAGGGCTGGTTGTGAGATGGGCTGTCACACAGAGGGAAGGGTGGTCCAGGTTCTGAATCCATAACCCTGGGTGGTTTTGGGTGGATTCTGAATCCTAAACGCCTTTGGATGAGAAAAACCCTCTCCCCTGCAAAAATGGAGCCTGCCATAAAGAGCAGGGGACTGACGTCCCCCAGGGCACCAAGGCAGGTGAGAGCGGGCACCAGCGCTCGTGCCACACGTAGCCTACCTTGTACACGTTGATGGGCAGAGCAATGAGGATGTAGAGAAGGTCTCCGAGCGCCAAGCTCGCGATGAGGACATTGGGCCCGTTCCTCATGCACTTGTTCTTGTAAATGATCCTCAGGAGCGTGGAGTTCCCGATGATCCCAACTATGAAGATGGTGCAGGACACGATGGTGTTGATGTACTTGAAGATGTGTCGGATATCTGCAGGCTTCACGCAGACGGGCAGCAGGGGTGGCTCGGAGCTGGTGGCCCTGGGGAGGGTCTCTGAGTGGTTTGACAGCTTGGCATCCTGGAACAGGCTTGGCTGGACCAGACTGTAAGCCTGCTCCTGGCCAAGCACCTCAAAGGGGATGGTGCTCTCCTGGAAAGCCCTTGGGGTCTGGCCATGTGCCCTGGAGAAGAGGCAAGTGAGGAAAATGGCTACAGCCATGGGAGCTGGGATTCTCGCCATTGAGGACAGAATGGCAAAGCTGCCTGTAGAAGACCTCGCAGTGCTCGTGGAATGTCCTTGCTTGGGTCTTGGTTGGATCTGCAGCTGGAGAAAGGGACAAGGGAGAGAACTTGGTTATCAGGGGAAGGAAGAACCTCGAGTACTGTGTCCAGTTTTGGGTCCCTCACGACAAGAGAGACATGGAGGTGCTGGAGCGTGTCCAGAGAAGGGGAATGGAGCTGGTGAGGGGTCTGGAGCACAAGGAGGAAGGTTTGGAGAACTTCTGAGGAGCGGCTGAGGGAGCTGGGATGGTTCAGCCTGGAGAAAAGGGTTGTCGAGCATTGGGACAGGCTGCCCAGGGCAGTGGTGGAGTCCCCATCCCTTTGAGGGATTTAAAAGTCAGGCGGATGTGGTGCTGAGGGACACGGGTCAGTGGTGGACTTGGCAGTGCTAGGTTAATGGTTGGACTCGATGATCTTAAAGATCCCTTCCAACCTAAATGATTCTATGATTCTATGAAAGGAACTGCTGAAGAAAGTCCATCATCACAGTGATTGAAGAAATGCCAGATTAGATCCCATCTGGTCAAAGCAGCTGACTCCATGGCCGACCCCTGTCGACGCCTGCCCACCTTGGGGGGCACAGAACCAGCAGACCTTCTCTTCCAGTCCTTGCCATGGGAAAACCGGGGCCGCACAAACGTCCCACCCTTCAGCAGGTCATAGAACGGGTTAGGCTGGATGGGACCTTAAAGACCACCCGGTTCCACCTAGATCCCATGGGCTGCCCTGTGCCACGTTCCCTGCAAAGCAAAAAGGCTCCTGCTGGGAACCCTGATGGGAAAATACTACCAGGGTTTTTTCCAGAAATGCCGTGTCGATACCTGACATCTTATTCCAATTGATGTGCGAGCAGAGCAGCCCCTCCTTCCCCATCCTCAGGGTCGGTAATTGAACCGCTTCCTTTCCAAATCCACCGTGCCCGTTCAGCTCAATGCTCAGGGAGATAAATCTCCCGGTGCTGTTTGCGGCGCTGGCCGCTGAGCGCAGGAAAAGGTCTCTCAAGCTCGCCCAGGCTGGAGCACCGCTGAGAAACACCACCGCGGTGGGTCCTGGCACATCTCAGGCGATGCTCTCGGGCAGGACTGGCACAGCTGCTGCTCCACAGCCACCCGGCACAGCTGAGGACGGCGGCGGCGCTGTCCTGGCATGAGGGGAATCTGTGGAAGGAGCTTCTGGGTGATCCAGATGTGGCCACCAGTGGGAAGTGAGGCCGGAGAGGGAGGTGGCGGCCCCCTGCCGGTCTGTGCCCCGGCACTGTCCGTGCCACAGACAGGGACAGACCTTGGGGCTCTTGCTTAGAGGAGGTGAAGAACATGTTTTTGAAATTATGAAAATTTACAGCCTTGAAGGGAGGGAAAATTGTAGAAACAGAAGCCTTTTTGGGCTTCCCCAGGACGTGCTCTGCACCTCTGTTAGGCAGGGGTGGGGGTGCCTGCCTGGGACTAGAGACGGGACTTCAGTCTCCGCTCTGACCCCACCAGCCTGGGGATCTGCTCTCCAGGACCACTCAGCCAAGGTGAACCCAGCTCCTGGGTTGTAGCAGGATTCCCCCTGCCCAGGACCAGGGGGGGACCCCAGGACCAGCTGGGGGGGCATGGCCAAGCCAACCATGAGTCCCACCAGGTACAACCACAGCTTCTCCAGATTCGGAGCCTTCGTTTGGAAGGCTCCAGGCATCACCAGCGTGAGGTTGGATTCTATCCCCACAAAGCAGCCTAACCAGACCTTCTCTCAGTTTCACCCCACTGCTCTTGCCAGAAAAATCTAAATCAGGCTTAGTCCTTCCTGACCCTCTTATGTCCTTCGGTCAGGTCCCTAGTGCTTTAAACTGTAAACAAACAGTGCTAGGAGGAAGCCTAAAATTTATTTCCAGTTATGTGCCACATATAGGCAATAAAATAACCAAACCCCTTCAACCACAGTTTAAACCTCACGAACTAGAGAGTTAAGTTTTCAGTTCTGTTAAAAAAACCCCCATGTTTTAAAGACATTTCTTCACTGGTTTGAATCCTTGTAACGGCAACTTCCAGGGTTTCACCACGGGAAAGTTAAAGATCCTGTCAATTTTCCTTTCAGCTCACCAGAAGCCTGTTTGTGTCTGCTAAAATATTCATGCCCGGTGCTTGGCAATCCTGCCTGTTGTGTTCTCCCTGCCTTTCACCCGGGCAGACTCAAACCGCTTTGCAAACTTATCTTGCAGATGAGCGGCGTCGCTGTGAGCCGGAACAGGCATCGCCTGCCTCTCGCTCAGAAAAAAACAAAAAAAGAGCAGTTTTCAGTGACTTGGAGAACGTTTAGAGAAGAGTCTCTGTATGATGGTTGGGGAACGACCCACATCTGGCCGGTAAGCACCCTACTCTCAGAGATAGGTGGGTGTCCCATCACCGAGGGATGTCTGTGACCTTAAAAACGAGGGGAAACCCTCAGCCCATATTGTGCCTCCTGCATGGACAGAGCTGATTTCCTGAGGAGGGGGTGGTGGGGTGGCCAGCGTGTCCCCTTGGACACTCAGTATAAAATACTATGGGATGGGACTAAGCTGAGCTGGTTATTAAGGAACCTAGACAAGGAGGAGCCTCCTTCCACAAAAAACCCTTTGGAGATGCATTGGCCAAAGCTGAGGACTCAGAACGTTGTCACCAGTCGGTGTGTGGAGAGGAACGTTCCCACCTGCTTGCTGGAACTATCTTGGTCTTTGGGTGGCTATGAAATTCCCAGTGCCCTCCCTGGTCCCAGTACATCCCTAATCTGGGACCTTGTGAGCAGAAAAACTTCTCCAACACCACCTTCTTCCCAGTATTTAGCTAAGCATCTGCTCCAACTGCTGTCCTGGAGACAGCTGACCAGGGTGGGCTTTGCTCTGACCTGGTTTGACGCCATCTCAGTTGTGACTCCTGCTCAGGTGGTGGGCACCCAGCTATTTTGGGAAGGGGTGGAGGGGAGAAAGAAAGGGAGAGAATGGATAAATAACCTGAAATAACACAAACCTGACTCATTGGAGACCTGGGCACAAATTCCTGCTCTGACCTGGTGCAGCGACTTCAGCTGCACCTTTGCTGAGGTCCTCAGCTCCCTGTCCTGCCCAAGATACCCCAGGGCGGTTGACTCATGGGTGGGTGCCCTGACCGATGTCCTCTTCTCCTCCCCATCTCCTCCCCAGCTCAGAATTCCTGCCCGGGACCTTTGAGGGTCCAGGCAGCCCTCAGGGAGCAGCCATGGAGGGCTGCCTGGGGGCTTGGAGAAAGGTTGTGGCTCCTGGAGCCAGCAGTGAGAGAGGGGCACCAGAGGGTCCCTGGAAGGTTGTGTCCTGTCCCCTCTGCAGCTGGGGGCTGCTCTTCTCTGCTGTCCCCGATGCAGGGCTGCAGAGCCCGGGGTGGCCGTTCAGCCCCTGGATATTTGGCAGAAGAGCTCATGTGAGAGAGGATCACAGGACACGGCCCCTCCGCAGCGCTGAAGAAAAAAAAGCCCTTCTCCCCCGTCTTGCCTTAAAATCCAGCAATTTCATAAAAGAGAAGCATTGTTTTCTCCTCTTCAAACAGCCTATTTACTTCTTGCCCTCCCAGCTGCTCCTCGCATCTCAGAGTGCTTGAAAGCATAACCTTTTCTCGGTTGCAGGGGAAACTGAGGCACAGGAGCACCCAGAAGCTTGTTCAGTGCCCAGCAGATGTAAAGCCAAACCCAGCATCACTTGACCCCAAATCCTCTGAGTTTTGTTCGTGTCGCTGACCCTCTGGGGAAGGGACCTGGTGCCCGGAGGGACCATCCCCATCCCACCTGCCTGGCTGGGGCTCCTCTGTTGGCGAATAGCTTGGGCACACGGAGGTGGAAATGCCGCTCTGTGCTGAGTCCAAATGGCAGCTGAAACCACTGGAGTCATGACATGGACACCAGAGAATGATTCCCAGAGAGGAGAGGAAACTGGAAACCATCTCCATAGCCCTGCACAACCTGTTCCCGTCTGAAAGGACACATGCACGGACCAGGGGGCTCGTGGCTCCTCGTGTCTGGTAGCCCAGGAGAGCCCACAACGTCCCAGGCAGCATCCTCCTCCCAAGCCGCCATGTCATGCTGCCTGCTGTCCCTGCCCGGACCCAGGACAGGGTGCCTTGGAGAGCAGCTCCACCGGTGCTCCCCTGCCAGACCAACCCCACCAAACACAAACCAGACCTTTTCAGTGGATAAACATCTCCATCGGAAAAAACGCCACGGGTCAGGGAAAGGAGGGAGAAAGGCAGGTGATAACACCACATCCCCAGCTGCTTCCCTGACCTGGTCCACAAGCAGAGGGACCTTCTCCCCCGCAGAGGTGTGCTGGATTTCTTCTAGTCCACCCTCTCCCTGCCCACCTCTTGGACCTTGCTCAGGCACCGTGGTCCCTTCAACGCCTCTCCCCCAGAGCAGGGGGGTCTGAAAAATGTGCAAAAACTCACCCTGGAGCAACAAAATCATTTTTTGTTTGCAAATGAGCGCGCGGAACAGAATAGCTTTTCATGGGAGTTAAGTTACCTTTCTCCTGGGATCAGTCTCTTCCCCTCTCACGGCTCCATCCCACCGCTCGGCAGCCGGGATGTCCCACAGGACCTGGGAGAGTCACGGATCCTGGGGCTGGGGTTTGTGTGCGCTTTTTTTGTGCTCGGGGGAAGGTTTCTCCCCTCTCGTGACTTGCCGAGGTCTCTCTGGACCGAGGGGTGGGTTATATAGAAGATCACAGGGCTCCCCCCGAGCGCAGCCCCCGCGACCAATGGGCGATGCGTGGGATGGGGATGAAGGAGGAGGGAGAAGCAGGAGAAACGCGGGACAGCTCGGGGAAAAGGACAAAAATAATAAACAAATAAAGTCAGAGGAGGAGAGAGGGAGGGAAGGAGGGAGGGAGGAAGGACTCTTACCAAGAGTCCCTCCCCAGCTTTTCTGGAGCCCCTTGAGGGACTGGAAGGGGCTCCAAGGTCTCCCCAGAGCCTTCTCTTCTCCAGGCTGAACCCCCCCAACTCTCTCAGCCCCCCCTCCCAGCAGAGGGGCTCCAGCCCTCCCAGCATCTCTGTGGCCTCCTCTGGCCTCAATCCAACATGCTCATGTCCTTCTTGTGCTGAGGACTCCAGGGCTGGACGATGGAGACAGCAAAGCCTCCTCTGCCCAGGGTGTATAAAGCCAGCTGCTCCACTTGGGCTTTTGAGGAAATGTTGGGGAGCAAGATGAGTGCTACAAGAAAGGCAGAGGGGCTCCGCGGTTTCCCTTCTAGCAGAGGGGTCAGAGTATATATGTCCTTACGGAGGTGCTGGGGAAGGACAAGACTCACTTTTACTTCTAATGTGGTCTCCCCAGGCCCTGGTCTGGGTGAAGTAGGCTGAGAACAGGTTTCAGACCATCTACAAGAAGTTCCACTGGTGCCTTTTCACATGTTTTTATTTTAGAATCATAGAATCTTTTTGGCTGGAAGGGACCTTTCAGATCATCAGGTCCAACCATCAACCCAGCACTGACAAACCCACCACTCACCCACGTCCCTCAGCAGCACATCTGTCCAGCTTTTAAATCCCTCCAGGGATGGTGACTCCACCGCTGCCCTGGGCAGCTTCTTCCAAGGATTGACAATCCTTTCAGTGTAAAAATTTTCCTAATATCTAATCTAAACCTCCCCGATGCAACTTGTGGCCATTTCCCCCCCCCCCCCATTTTGCCCTTTGGAGGCACAAATAAATCCTCATTAATGTGGAATGTGCAAGTAAATCTCTTCTGTGTCTCTGAGGAACTTTCTCCTGGTCTTGGCATGGAACTTGGTCTCTAAAATGGGTAAAGTTGAGAAGACAGAAAAGATTGACCAAGTTTCCTTTAGGAACTGAGAAAAGAACAAAATTACTCAGTGCTGAAGCATAAGTAGAACTAAATCAGTGAGGAACAACTCTTGGAATTAATAAAGGACTTCTAATTCCAAGAGCTGATGAAGATCAGACCATGACAATTGAGAGGACTCTCAGCAGGGAAAACTTTCTAGCGTTATGGTTGGCATTTGCCGGGCAGTAGGACAGAAGAAATGCTACATCATTGGTTTAGAATTGCCTCCAACACATTCAGGTTTGTGGCTTTCCATTTTCAGCCCTTTTCACGGGGATCATGAAGGAATTTTTGCAGGATCTCTGCTACCTGTGGGGGAGCCACAGAAGTTTACAATGAAATACTGTTAAATGCCTGTCCTGTTACAGTCTTTTTTTCTGAGCTCTTTTTAATCTGAAAGTTTCTCTTAGTCTTTTTTCTCTCAGACATGAGAACGGATTAAATTTTGATATTTAAGAATCTTGAGATTTGGCCAAAGATGCCAATGAGAATTTGGCCAGCCTGGCTTTTCTCAGTGGCGGAGATTTGTAAATAGGGTAGAGATAATCTATATTAGTTGTTTGGGAACATTCTTCCTTCTTTGTGTGAAAATAAGTTATCTGTGTTTCTCCACTGAATCATTTCCATGATTCCTTGAAGATCTGATGAACCAGAGCTGTGGATAATCCACAGAAAAGTTATGGCTTTATTTACTGCGTACCCTCGTTTATTGGGGACGGCTCCTCACCCAGAGGAGCGGAGAACAAAACCTCCATTCAGACTCTTCTCTCCTCATCCTATTAACCATCCCAAACTGGGGAGTCCATCTGAGGGATCTGTCACCCTCCCGTCTCTCCGTGGCCTCTCAGGTGCTGGCAGATGCCTGCTCTGCAGACACGGTGTGGTAGCACAGGGACAGAGACGTGCCCAGCAGCGTTTTGGTCTAACCAGCTCAGGTGCCAGAAGCAACACCCATGACGGACAGGTGTCGAGGGATCTGGTTTTCTTGTTTTATTTTTTTAAGTTGAATGTTTTATTGTCACTTTATGGGGTTTGTTGAGGGGGGGGAGAAGGCTGTTATGGAGTCTGCTTGAGGATCCCATTTCTCACTTTCATTGCGGACATTGCCATGTGGTGATTAGACTCAGCCATTTTGCTTTGTTTTCTCCAACTGCAGTCTTCCTTGACCATCTCTTCTTAGTGTTGGGCAGGCCACATGGGCTTCTGAGGGTGGAAACGGAGATTAAAGCCAAGCTGGTGGCCTGGGCTAGGTGGCCTTGCTTTATGGGCAGTCAGCTCTGTTTTGGTCAGTAATGCTCATAGATGTCTCCTGCTTGCAAGCATCTGTCCCAGAGTCAACTCTGGACCTCAGTGCTGCATTTCTATACCTTGGAGGGTGCCTGTGACACTGGGTCTGGGATAGGGTGGGAGCGAAGAGGTTCATTACCAGCTGGTCTCCTTGGAGGGCATCGGGGGTGACCTCCCACCATCCCCTAAGTGACTCTGCCCTTCTGCACACTCACCCTCCCTGGATGGATCAGGAAATATGCACAAATATGAGCTCAAATAGCTCATCTCCACTCAGAGCAGAAGTCATGGCATGTTGCTTGGTGCCTCCTTTAACCCTTTGGAGGCTTGGTCTCTTCCCGGAGCACACGTGTCCACACCCCACCTCTCCTCCCAGCCCCACTGGGGAGGTTTCCTGCAGTCCTATTCTGGGACAGTCATGTTTCTGCATGTGACAGAGGGATGAATGGGCCTTTCTGTTCTCCTGGAGACAAAAGAGCCCCCTTCAGAGACCCCCAGGAAAACAGCAATCTTCTGGTACAGTCGACTTCTGTCCTTGGAACACAATTCAGTTCCAAGGCTGATCTTAAGGGTCACTTAAATTAAAGTTGCTACTTCTAAATTAAGCCACGGTACAACCCAGCAGCAGCCAGCAACGCAGCACCGTGCAGGCAAGCAACGGCTTCGTGGGACCCTGTTTTGCGCAGGCTGCCCTTCCATCGTAAAGACCACATGTCAAATATAATTAATTTGGCTTCTGCTGCCCCTTCTGCATAACTGGTTCCCGCGCCAGCATCACTGGAGGCAGCTTGGCAATACTGGCTAGTCCTGTGCATGGCAGAGGAGCCACAGCTCAGGAAAACACCAACTCCTTCTTGATATTTTAGATGAGAAGGAGACTGATACCTTGTCTTCACACTACCTTTAAACCTGGTCGATGGACCTGCAGCCTGGAGCTAGGATTTCATTTGGACATCAGGCATAGTCTCAAGTCCTTGAGAGAGCATCTGGGTGATATCCTGCTAAAGGCCATCATCCGTCTGTCAGTGTCTCCTGCTAATGCTTCAGTCGTATTTGTTGAGACGAAAGACAGATCTGGGTTGAAACGAAATGCCACAGCCTTATCAAACCACGAGAAGGAGGACACAGCTTTTGCTTTTAACTGCTGGAAGGGTGCACTCTGAAAACTTCCTTCTGCAGCTAAACTTTAATGGCTTCTGCAATTTATTTTCTGTGCAAGAAGTTAAGGGGTGGAAAAATCCCATTTTTGCACTGAGCGTAGCTGTCTCGAATACCTGATTCATCTCCTTGATTTGTCCAAGGCTCATCCTCTTCCATCCCTTTGTTCCTCTTGGCATAGGCTTTGGGTCAGCCAGTGGCCACCTACCTCCACAGCCTTCTGCTCTCTCCCGTTCCTGCCTGACCTGTTCCTGTCCATATGATACCCAAATGTCACAAGAGAAAGGGCCAATGGGTAAAACCTAAGAAGCATGAATTTCTTAGATCATAGCAAAGATCTCGTGAATGAGGGTAACCAACAGAGTGCTGCTACGATGGAAGAGGTCAGCCCAAGATGAAGTGAATGGCAACCAAGTTTGGGGCTGCTTGTGTGCTCTGGGACTGCCTTTGACCAGGAACTTTAGGTCCAGCCCTCCCAGTTTGAGATACTCATAGGAAGTAAGTAGATCTCCAGAGCTGTGAGCTAAAATGGAGCTTGTTCCTGGCCTTTGATCTGCAGCCCTCCTGCTCATCTTGGAGTGTTATCCCAGTGCGTGGCTTTGCCTGGGAACCAACCTTTAACTGTTTAAAGCTGCAACACCAAAGTAAAGCCAAGTCCCATGATATTGTGTCACGGCAAGAAATCAGTTTACTGGTGTGATCAGCGTGTCCTTGTGGTCTGGAGAGAGGCACGGATCAGGGCATCCATCCCTCATGGTGGGAACTGTTGATGGGAACTGTGGGAACGTGTTGATGGCTTTCTAGTCAAAGCCACTGGAAGGGCAGTCCTTAAAGCGTGGATAAACAAAAACAGCCACTTCTGCTTCAAGCCTGAATCGCTGCATTTAAACCTGCAGATAAGTAAGTTTTGAACCATCCCATCAAGAGTCAGTTGCACTCTGGGTTTGTGTGTGTGATCATGTGAGAGGAATCAGATGGTACAGGTATGGTCACACAGCAGAGAAATAACTGGAAGAGCGTTTCAGAGGTTCCTCTCACATCTCCCTAACGTGGGGACGCTCACACACTCATTCACCCTCCTGCAAATGAATGCAGCTCTGCACCCTGAAATGCATTCAGGCCTGGGCTGGAGGTGGCTGTCAGGGCCTGTAGGGAACTAATTAGTCTTAATGACCCTGAGCAGCCACACCTGAGACCTCCAGCCCCACCCATGGGCCCTGGAGCCCTATTTCAGTTCAGCTACAGGAGTTCTCACCTCCCTTTCAGCCCTTACTCAGGCATGGCCTCTGTTGAACTGTACCTTGACCTCGTGGGCTGACTTGATCTCAAAGCGTGCCTTGTCACCATGAGCTTACCCGGTGATTTCAACTCTTGGTTGAACCTGGCTGCCTTCTCCAGCCCTGCTCTACTCATCTTGCTCAGGTACGGTGGGACAGGCTCTGCTCTGCTGGCTGGGGTACCCCATTGGCTCCTTGCCCTTGAGAGAGCTGCTGCTCTTTGTGGTGCCCTGATGGTGGGATGGTGCCCCGTGGTAGAGGTGCACCCCTAGGAGCAGGGATGGGGAGGAGGACTTTGTGGCTGAGTCAGGGTGTGGGGACTGTCTCTGTAGTGAGAATCACAGGCTGGCAGGAGTTGGAAGGGACTTTTGGAGATCATCTAGTCCAACCCCCTGGCAAAGCAGGTTCACCTAGAGCAGGTTGCAGAGGAATGCATCCAGGAATGCTGGTGTCGAAAGCTCAGACACTGGCTCCTAAACTGTCCCCTGCACTGGCATTATTTAAAAAAAAAATAAAATGCCTGCATTTCTAGTCCTACTGCTTAAATCTTGCTGCCAGCTTCACTTTACCCTCCCTCTTTGGCTGGAGAGGTCTGGAGTCCTGGAGCATGGCTCTGGCATCTTTCCAGGGGTGCTTTTCTGCAGCAAATGTTTTCATTCTTGTCAGGCTCTGTGGGGCTGAACTTCCTCATACCCTTTACCCTCTCCAGGCTGATGTTCCTCGGTTTTAACCCCTGGTGCCACCAGCGTAGCAATGGACATTGAAGAGAGCCAACGATGGTGCCAACACCCATCCTGCCCTCTACTTGTTTTCTTTCTTAGGGGAAGAAATGGGGTAGAAGGTAGATTGAGATGAGATGTGGGGAAGAACTTGTTTGGTGTGAGGGTGGTGAGAGCCTGGCCCAGGTTGCCCAGAGAAGCTGTGGCTGCCCCATCCCTGGAGGGGTTCAAGGGCAGGTTGGAGGGGGCTTGGAGCAACCTGGTGTGGTGGGAAGTGTCCCTGCCCAGGGCAGGGGGTGGCACTGGGGGGGCTTTGAGGTCCCTTCCAACCCAAACCATTCCATAATTCTTTGACCCCACTCTACCGAACCTCCAGCAGTTCCAGGCTGGATCCCACCAAACTCTGCTGATGTTCTCATGAGCAAAGGCTAGAAAATAGCACTTGTTTGAGTCCTTGCGTCTCCCTGTGTGAATGAGTTTGTTTTCAGCCACGTCCCTTACCTCTGGTCAGGATGGGTGAGTAGAGGAATGGACTTGTTTAAGACGTGTGGGGTGCTGAGACCGTTCCTGCTGGAGCAGGGTATGTCTCAGAAAGCATCTCTGTGCTGCAAAGCCAGATTGCTGCTGTTCCCATGAGCCCACGCTGACCCCCCAATTGATGTTTTCTTCTTTTTTTTTTTTTTTTTGGTCGTAACTCTCTTATCAGCTGGGGCTGAGCAAAGTCAAGCTGCCTGGGGGTGACAGGGTGCTTGCAGCTCTGACTTCTGAGGCACAGGGAGTTTCATGACGGTCGTCACAAGTGGAGAGGGATGCTTGCCAGCTTCTTCTCTTTGAAGGTTGTCTGTTATGTCCTAGTGTCGAGCCTGAGGGTGCATGTGTATGTGACTTCCTGCCTTGTCATTTGATAAATGAGGACTTGCAATGAGCAGAAGCCTCTTGTCGTCTTCAGATGCTGTAGGAGAAGGCCCTGATGGCAAGTTAAGGGTAACTGTACCCCTCATGGGTGGAGGGAGCTGTTAAAGGGAGCCCCAGAAACTGTGGACATCTCTGTACTCCAAAGATGTTGCTGAAACTGGTGTGATGGGAAGATGTTGATCCTGACCTTGATGGAGAGAGAGTTTGTTTCTCTAGAAACCCCCTAGTTTTGTATTAACTAGTATTGTGCAGCAAACACTAGAAGGAACTTTAACTCCGTCTCAGCCAAAACCAGGGCACCCACAAACCCTCAGGATCCTCCAGAGACAGAGGGGAAGCATCTGCCAGGCACTGGGCTGGCGTTCAAGCCAACTTGGCCTTGTCAGTGAGATGCCAAATGCTGAGAAGTTTCTAGCCTTTGCTGTGGCCTGGCAGCTCTGCGGGGAGGGATGCAGTAAAGCGCTGGATAGGAAATTGTGTGAGAGCAGAATCCTCTTTGTGTTGCATCTACTGGGGACTTTCTGTTGGAGTCTTTTGAAGATTTGGCTTAACTTGGGTTTTCTGATGATTATTTTTTTTTTAATTTCACCCTTCCCCCCTGGTTTTTATCAAAATTGGAACCTTCTGTGGAAGTGTTCCGTGTCGGGTGACACTGCTCCTCTTGTCCCCACTGGGGTTTGTGGTCTGCAGCGAGAGCAGATCCAGCAGCGTGTAGCACCCCTCTGGGAGGCAGAGCCCCCAGCTTCAAGTCCTCTGCCAAGCTTGGGCCAGGGGTTTGAGCAAACATCTTCTTACAGTGAGCCTGGCGCTCTGCTCCACTTAGTATTTAGTTATAGGAAGAGGAAATGTGCTTGTAAAAGGATGAGAGACATGTTTGAAACAGCCTGGTGGTCAAGCACCCCCAGGGCTGGGGGTCTGAGGACCAGATCTTTGGTCCAACCTAGGAGAGTGGTTCCTTTGCTGGGTGTGCATAGCAGACAGTGAACGAGCAGGACTCGGGACGCTTGTTCTCCAGCTGGGGGAGTTGTCATTGTGGTTCTGATGTTATTAAAAAAGCTAAAATGGCTGGGGGGGGGAGACAGGTAAGAGGTGTTTACCTCAGAAGAGTCTGTGGAGAAGAGACAAAACTCCCAGTATTGGAGAAGACAGCCCCTGGCATCCCATAATAAGAAATCCTCGGGTCTTGCCAAGGCTTGTCTTGATGGTGGGACCCTGGAACTGAATGGAGGCTCCTGTGAAAATCTGTTTTCTGAACCAGCTTTGGTCTGTGTCAGGCTCAGCTGGCTGGTGGGTGGCTGCCAACCAGACAAAAGCACAAGACATTTAAAAAAACCAAACCCCAATTATAATGATGATAGTTATATCCTATCAATTAAATAAGTGGCAGGGGTATTTTGGTCTTTCTTTCCCTCCCTGGGAAAGCGGAGGGGAAAATTCCAGCTCATTTTGGGTATGATCACTTCAGGGTAAAACCCACCCATAAGGCTGGTTGGTCTTAATGCATTCAGAAAGGACCCCATGGCAGCATCTTCTCTGGGTCCCCCAAAAAGTTTACTCCCTTGTTGGGTTTGACTTTGGGACGAGCAGGGCTGAAGAGACTGGTGAAATACTCTGCCAGATGACAGCACGTTTTATCTAAGTGATTTAAAAAAAAAAAAAGTGGCTGGAAATGAGCATTTTGGGTCCTCTTGGTAAAGCGGTACCAAAGAATCTGGGGAGATCACCAGATCCTCCTGTGATCTTGCTGGCATGGGAACTGGAGACTGGCTCAGTGGTAACTTTTTCCCAGTCTCTCCCACCTTCCGTTCCCTCACTCCACTTAACAAGCTTCTGAGAAAAGTTTGGCCAAATGGGTTATTGCTCCTGAAATAATTGCAGATAATTATATAAAGATTAATGGCCTCTTCTTGAAGAGCCACCAATACAGGCTTCGTCTTCAAGTGCTGTTGACCTTTCCAGGAAATGGGAAGGAGGAAATGTGGTGGGAGAGGGATTGGGTAAACAATATGTAATTTAGACACTTTAAAATTATGGGGAGAGCCAGACTGATGTGATTCCCCACATTCACCCCCCACCACCCCCCTCGCTGCAGTTTGCAGACAAACAGTGGTAGTTGGCTGTTCACCAGCGATAAAGTCAGGAAGGGTAAAGTGCAAAATGCCTCACGGCCCGCGGAAAAACGTATTGGCAACGAGAAAAAGCGAACACAAATGTATATCACCCCCCCCAGCATCTGATAGAGGACTCTCCCTTCCTATAGCCCGGGCTTTGGTTATCCATGGGGAAAGTGAGTAAAAGCCAAGGATACAGTGAGGAACTCAAGGTCGTCTTCACTTCGGGCTTTGCTGGTAACTGATAACTTTCAACAACTTGGTAGCCAGCTCAGATGTGAGCCGTGAATAACCAGAATTTACTGTAGGTGGTGACTAACTCACAACTGGCCTTTTCCAGTATGTGCTGGCTTCAAACTCAACCTGGACCCTGCTGGAAGAAAAGCAGGTTCATAAATGCCATCAAAGATAACTGAGAAATCTCTGCCCCTGGAAGTCCCCACTGCCCAAAGAGGACCTGACCCATTAATTAAGAAGTCTGCAGTGAGACGGAGGAGGCTTTGTGTAATACCAGCTGAGTCTTATTGCTCTGGCAGTTATGGAGCCACCCCATAGTGGATCAGATTAGGGATGGAAAATGCATTAGGAGCCTTGTGAAGGGATCATGCCACTGGGATGTCTCTAGATGATGACGAGAGCCTTGGCAGCCCCACACCACAGTGTGGGACAACTTTCTCTGGGCCAGGCACTGGGTTCTTGAAATTAGTGTCCCCAAAGCAGTTTGAGAAAGGAGTTGTCACAAACCTTCTTGTCTCCATTATGAATTACCTTTTATTACCTCCTATTAATTTCCTTGCTGCTGCAAGGCAATCCTGAAAGAAGAGGTGGAAAAAACACGGGAGTGCACGTGCACAAAGCTGGCTTTATGAATTCACTGCCAGTTAAAAATCCACTCATCCACAGAAGTAAACATCCCATTTAAATGCCGAAAAGCTGTCTTCATGCCAAGAGCAGTCCTCAGTTCCATTCCTGGACTTAATGCCACTAGCCTCCAAGTCCCTTTGGTAGCCCTGGTAGCTCTCCTAAATGCCCCAGCCGTTAGGTTTATGAATACCTATTCCAACCCGAGTGGCCAACGTGTCCTTGCTGGCTTCATGCTGGAGGGGATGTGCTGAGTGAGGCAACATGAAACCCACCCCCAGAGTCCAGGGTGAGTCAAGTGACATGAGCCTTCGGAGGGGGCTCGGGAAGGTTTTCATCCTGCTGGAGTGGAGCTGGAATAATACTAATGGGGAGAGGGGGGAAAAAGAATTATACACACCAAAAAAAAAAAAAGGGAGTTGCCTTGTAAATCAGGGATGGCCTGGAGACAAACCCCAGTCACGCGTGTTAGGACTGACTGGTTTCATGTGAGGCTTCTCAATAGCGTCTGTGTGCGGAGGAGACACTGGCCCTCTGTGGAGCGCTGCACGTCCCAGGAGAGCTGCCGGGTCACAAGCAGCGCATGTGACTGGAGACCGTCACCCCAGTACGAGGCCCCCACCATGGCCAATCCATCTTGATGGTGGAGTTAAAGACAGTGTGTGTCAGGGCATCCTGTCTCAGGAAGCCTCTCCCAGCTCCCACAATCAGGAGAATTAGAGAAGGAAAGGAAAGGAAATATTTTTTTTTTTTTTTTGGTGGCTTCATGTTAAAAATGCTCCCAGTGTCTCAACTTGTGCTTTGAAAATGTAGTTTTCAGGGGGGCTTGGTGGGCTCCTGCACACAGGAGCTGTGCAACGTGTTCTTGCTGCTGTGGGCTGACGAGGAGAAGGCTTTTCACGTAGACAATTCTCACTTGTCCTCCACGGATCTCCTTTGTGATTTAAGATGGGAAAGCAGCACATGGGCAGTAGCTGGTGCCCTCTGTTTAGCTGCTAAACGTGACGATGGGAGGTCCTTCGTGCTGAGGTGTCTCTCCACCCATGAATGCACTGGAAATACTCACTTCGGAGCCGGTGAGAGCCCTGTGTGCTCCATTGGCAGCCCCTGAAGGAAGGAGCTGGTCCAGAATGCTGGGATGCCACAGGAGTCTCACCACCCATCTGTAAGTGGATCAAAGATGGGGAAGGAAGGAGCACCCCCAGCAGAGGAAGTAAAAGTCAGGTGGGAGGAAGGTGTCTTGGTGCTGTGATAAAAAGCTGTAGGAGAAAACAACACTTTCCACCCTGAGCCAGGAGCCTTATCACAGTAAGACAAGTGCCTGGACCTTTCCAGACTGTTTTTGCCTCCTTCACTGTAAATCACCCTCAGTCTTCTCTGATCTTCCTCACCTGCTCTTCCTCACATGTAAGAAACCTTATGCACCAGGGTATCCCAGAAAGCATCTAGTCCATGCCCTTGCCTCCACCCACCATCAGCTCTACCTAATCCACTGGTAGGGGTTTGTCCACCTTGTTCTTACAACCCACTGGCCTGAAGGTGTCCTGGCATCCAGAGGGGGCCTCCAAATGCTTCAAGAGCCTTTTCATTCCATGTTTTTCCGATGGCAGGGTGCAGCCTGCCAAATTTGGGCAAGTAGTTTACCTGTCCGGGAGCAGTTGCTCCCAGAATAAGAGCTTCCTCCAGTCCATGGAGGCAGGATGAAGTCTTTGAAGATCTCAGAAGGAGATACTTCCTGCAAAAGGCAACATTAGAGGAACCAAATCCTGCAGCCAGGTGCTTCTTCCCCATCCTGTGTGGTTTGGAACTCCTAAGGTGTCATCCCAGTCATGGAGGTGGTGTCAACACTGGCTGAGTAATCTCCCATGGGTGGTGGATGTGTCAGAGCTTTCATATCTTGACTCCCTGGGATGTCTCTGCAATTCCTGTGCATCCCACAGATCTATTTGCCATTGACATTACCTATTTTTAGGTATCTGAGTTAAGATCCTAATGCTGTTTGCTAATTAATGGGGGCTCTGTATCCACTGGCACCGAATTGCCCTGTGGACACCCCACAGTCTCTTGAAGGCTGATTGACCAACAGTTTTGGGTGTGTGGAATCAGGCGGTGGGAAACACCTTCCTCCTGACAGCCCACCTCCCCTCCAGCTCCAGGGGCTGCAGAGCCCCCTCTCTGGGGGGGCTTGCACTTCCCCCTTGAGAAGGGGAAAAGCAAGAGTAGAGTAACAATTTGAAATAAACCCGCGGAACCCAACTCACCCCCCTGTGCTCTGACGGGACAGTGGTGCTGCTCAAAGGGTAAGCTGGGTCCTGCCTGTTTATTTTAAGCTGAAAGCCAAAATGATCACGCTAGTTACTTGAAAGAAAAGTTTGTTTCTGTGTTCTGCTAATTAACAGCCTGTGAGAGGCACCCAGAACCTATCTCTGGGGCCCAGAGTGTTGCAAAAACACGGAAAGGTTAATTGAAGGCAATGGGAAAACAAGAATCCCAGCTTTAACCTTCTAGGTCTGCCCTTGTTATGCTGACAGCATGGTGCAGGCAGATTTAATGACTCCTCATTACCCTGCTACCTAATTAACCTTCTGCCCTGAAACTCAGAGAGTCTAAGGAAGAACCTCTCTGGCCAGGAACCCCTTCTGCCAGCAGCCCCCAGGGTTAAAGGAGACATCTCTGGCATCACCAGGCTCGAGTCCCTGCGTGGCTTCCAAATGATTCCCATTAATCAGAGAAGAAGGGCAGTGGCTGGTGTGTGTGTCTCTCTTTGGGGTGGCTTGGTGGCAGCTAGCCAGGTGGCTATGGGCAATTAGTGTGCCCATCGTCCCCCCATGCTGAGACGGGAGCAGTGTGGCTCCCAGGGAGAGAGCTGGCACCCAGTTGCCACTGGAGCAGGTAAAAAACTGAGATTTGGCGCGGTGAGGATGCTGGTGCCAGGGGTGAGGGTCGGAGAGATGGGCTGGGGAGGGCAGAAACCCGGAGAGCTGCCCCCTCCGCCCACGGCCATGGGGGAAGGAGCGGAGGCAAGGTCTGCTCTTCCTGTCCATGCCCCTCTCTGCTGGCAGCAGGAGCAGCTTTCACTCCAGAGTGATTATCTGAGCAAAAATGTACCCATGGCTTTTGCTGGATCAGCTTTTTCTTCCCTTCTTGCCTCAAATGTTGCTTCCAGGTGAAGTCAAGGACTGTCTCCTTGATTTCCCCTCCTTGACACTGCTGCCGGGCATTGGGTTTGGTGGCATCAGTTTGTCAGGTGCTCAGGCCTTTGAGGATCAAACCTATAGCCACAACCGTTTTGGGTATAATTAAGCTAATTTGCATGCCTGTGAAATGAATTGCTGTCAGTCAGCTTGTCAGACGCCGGTGGGGTATCGGCTGTGCCCACAAATAGCATCCAATCTGCAATCAGAAATTCATGGGGCATTAACACAACCTCATGCTGCTCCCACTATGTGGGACCAGGGAGGAGACCCAGCTTCAGCACAAGATGGTGGTTCCGGAGGGTGATCTCCATGGGAGCCACGCTGTGGTCAGAAAGGTCTCTAGTATCTGTTTTCCCTGTGATGGTCAAGGTGATGACAGCCAAGCACAGACTGCACAGGTACTTCAAGTTGTGGGGAAGGTGCAGACACCCACACTTCCAACAGAGTGTTGGGAGCTGCCGTTGCTTGGTGGGGTCTGGTCCCACCTCTGAGGGCTGAAGGTTATCTCACCAAACATGAGACCAGTCAGTGACTTTTTGGCTTTTGTTACAAGAATTATAGGGTTTTTTCTTGGTATCCCAGCCTGGGACAAGCTGATGAGTCCTGCAGAGCATATGACACCATGACCATAGTCTCAAGCAGGAATGTTGAACACCTTGGTTCACATTAGCTCTCCTTCTAGGAGCAGCTGGGCAACCATGGAAGCTTTGGGGCAAAATACGGGCAGGGGAGAGAGAGAGAGAATGAGCTGGAGCCGAAGCATCTCAGAGGGCCACAGCCATGCCATGGGAGAAAAATGCAGAAGACAAAACTGAAGTGAGATAATGTCACCCCAAGCCCTCCTCAAAAGTGCAATGGTCTGCAAGGCTTATCTTGGCTTTGTTGGCAGTACATGGGTCTCCTCTTTTGATGTGTCAATGAACTGCAGAGAAGAAAGGACTTTCTGGAATTCGTTCTCCAGAACATTTGCCCAGAGTTTGACTTCTTTCCAAGCTGCTGATGTGGTCATATCCTGCCTGTCTGTATGTAGAGATATGGGGTCATTGTCATGGACTGACCTGGCCTGCTGTAACTCCCAGTTTCTCTATGGTATGTTCCTGTGTGTTGTACTGGGACAGAGCCCGTGCATGAGGGGGATGGTGGAACAACTCCTTCTGCCTTTTGTCTCTTTCCCTTCCTGGAAATTATTGATGTTGTTGCTACCAAACAGTGAGAAAAGGACTCCCAGGGCCAACTGCCTGGGGTTGAGGGCTGGTGGCAACAGCGACAACCTAAAGGGGTTCCTGGCACGCTGCACTGAATGTGAGCTAGTGGGATCCCAGCTCCACGTACCCCCTGCTTCATTCCCACATACTCTGGTGGCAGGAGAGGACACTGGAAGGAGGATGCAGGACAGCACAGTTTCTGATGGTGCTTTCTTCTGGCTCGGCTGTCTTTCATGGCCAGTCAGCTATGTGTACTTGGCCTTCCCCCTTGTGCTTGTACCTCTCTAACTTATGGATGCAATACCATGTCCACCTGATGGTTGGAGGCTGCTGGTAAGGACTTATTGGTGGAACACCATGCTGGGGCTGAAACTCTTTGGCTGTGGATCCTCTTGAAGCTGGTCTGCAAGGGCTAACCCTGGCCTGTGGGACCACTCAAAAGCTGCTTGACCATCCTATGAAACCAGAGTGTGTGTTAGCCCAGAAAGGAGGCTGCAGGAGCTTCTAACAGCCATCTGGCATTGTCCTTCAGGGAGGTGTAGGTTCCATCCCAAATGTGCTGAGCAATCACTCATCCACAGGGTTTTGTATGCAACTTGTGTCCATTTTTCCCTCTATTAAGGGACATCTTTAGATCCCTTACTCTGTGGATAAGGCAGCCTGGAGTCTTCTACACCTGCCAGTGGCTGCTGCTCCAAAGGGACAGAGCTACTTGGTTCTGGCATAGTGTCCCCTGTGTGGGCATGGTGAGAAGTTGAGACTGGTTCCTGGTGTTGTCTGGGCAGCTGCACCACCTTGGGCCACCAAGGAGCTGGCAAAGACTCCTTGTACCAATGTCCTTGGCAGGACAGCGAGGGCAGAACATAGGCCTGAAGATGGTCCCTTTTAGACACAGTCTGCAGCTGAAGGAGAGGTCTGGAGGGTGTGGAGTGGCTGATGGGGTCCCTGAGGGACCAGCTGCTGTGCCAGGAGTACCAAGAGCTAAGCCAACGTGGAACACATGGGAAGAGTCCTCCTCTCCCTTTCCCATGAAGCTGGAAGAGCTGCTCTGTGATTGCTGTGGTGGGAACTGGAGTGACGGCTGTGCAAGGAGCCCTTCCCACCCCCTCAGGAAGTGGGATGCTGCTGCTGGAGCTATTTTGAGACAAATGCTGCTTGTTTTGGCCCTGATTTGACTGCTTTGGTCATCACCTCGCTCAGGTAGTTATTTTTGGTCTTGCCAAGAATTGACTTCCTGAAGGGAAAAATTATGTAGGAGGACTTTGTGCTCCTGAGCACCCAAAAAGCTTGCTGAGTGCTTCTTCTTTTCCTGGGGGCAATGGTGACCAGCAGCATGGGTAGGAGCAGGTGGAGAGATGTCCTTGCTCCAGGAGGCATTGGGGCAGCAGGAGGGCAATCTCACTTGTGGTGACAACAGCAGGTCTCCCTGGGATGGCAAAGCTCTCCCCACGGGCTGGCCCTGCCTCCGGTGTCCAGCTCCTGGGCTTTCCTGCTCTCCAGCCTCAGGGCAAGGGGCTGGTGTTGGCCAGAAGATGGTGCTGGTTGGAAAGTGATTAAAGACCTTGCTCCGCTCCGTTTCTGCCGGTAGAGGAGAGTTTAGATACTTTATTTATTTCTTTTCCCCCAACTCCTCCTTCCTATAAGAAACACAGTAAAAATAACTCGGCATGTTTAATGGTCCCCGATCTACCACGCGGGGCCCACAGTTATTTATTACATCCAGCGGGTTACTGAGAGCTAAACGGCAGTAACGCGAAACCTGAGGCGAGGGCTGCTTCTGGGCAGAGGATTCTCTGGGCAACTAATGGAAGCATAACCCTGATTGATAATGGTTTTAGGCTTATTTATTTTTCCCCAGGATCTTCCTCATAACATCCTCCTGAATGGCTGGGCCGGGCCAGGCTGCCCCATAGTGGGGTAACTCTGGGGATTCCCCCCAAAAGTAGCAAAAGAATCATGGAATGGTTTGGGTTGGAAGGGACCTTAACGGACCATCCAATCCCACCCCCTGCCCTGGGCAGGGACACCTCCCACCACACCAGGTTGCTCCAAGCCCCCTCCAACCTGGCCTTGAACCCCTCCAGGGATGGGGCAGCCACAGCTTCTCGGGGCAACCTGGGCCAGGCTCTCACCACCCTCACACCAAACAAGTTCTTCCCCACATCTCAGCTCCATCTCCCCTCTTTCAGAGTCAAACCCTTCCCTCTCCTCCTAGGGCTCCCCTCCCTGATCCAGAGTCCCTCCCCATGTCTCCTGGAGCCCCTTGAGGGACTGGAAGGGGCTCCAAGGTCTCCCCGGAGCCTTCTCTTCTCCAGGCTGAACCCCCCAACTCTCTCAGCCCCCCCTCCCAGCAGAGGGGTTCCAGGCCTCCCAGCATCTCCATGGCCTCCTCTGGCCCCTCTCCAACAGGTCAATGTCCTTCCTGTGCTGAGGGCTGCAGAGCTGGATGCAGTGAGCTGGATCCCTCCAAAGATGCTGCTCATCAGCGGTGCAGTCTCCTCTCCTCCTCCCATCCATGCACCTACAGGGGCTGGCCAGGGGCTGGAGGTGGTTCTCTGAAAGCTGCTTGGGATGAAAGCAACGCCCTTTCCTGCACTAACCCCACCAGACGCCAGCGCATCGCCCTTGAGGGCTGTAGATGGGACAGGTTTCTCACCATCCAGGTCCTTGCAAGATCCCAGCAGCTGTGTCTGTAGCAGCGAGCAGAGCCCTGCTCCGCTCCAGGAACTGTGTGGCTCTACCCCATCCCCAGCCTGTGAGGGTTTGGGTGAATATCTAGCGGCCCCTACCCAAAGCAGAGCTCGCTGCACGTCCAGAGCTGCTCTGCAGGAGCCGATTTCCGTGCTGGCTCTATTATCCCAGTCTTCCAAGCTGGGATGATTTAAATGAGAGATTTCCAGAGGGTTAGGAGTGAGACTTGCACTTGGCTGGAGCCTGTGGCTGAATCCCGCTGCCTGAGCGTAAAGCAGGACCCAAGGAGCCTGTGGGTGTGATGGTGGATCAGGGACGTGGCACCGAGCAAACTGCTTCTGCCTCCTGGTGGGTGCAGAAGCTTTTCCCTTTCCCCGAGGGAGAAGGAGGCAGCTGAAGAGACTGAAGCCCCTTGTGTGTCCCCTCCCCTGGGGACTCCTGTGCACATCTCTGGGGCTCTGAGCTGCCTGAGGGTCTTGGAGAAGATGCTCTGGGGCTCTGTGCCTCCATCTCCAAACCTGCAGAACAGCGGTGCCCTGTTCCTGGCCCCCCCGCAAGGGCTTGCAGTCCCCTGCGTGGTGGGTCTCCGGGGCCAGAAGGTGTTGCTCTAACTCCAGCAAGGGAGAGGGGGACCAGTACCCAGTCTGGATGCTCTTGGTGGCAATGAAAGGCATTGCCTGTCCCTTGGCATCCTTCCCTTCAGAGGAGGCTGCTGGGGGTCACACGGTACCAGGCCAGCAGCAACCACAGCTAGATCCTGGAGGTGAAAGACAAAGCTGAGCCAAATCAGGTTTATATTCCCTGGACATCCCAGAACCCCAATTCACAGAAGGACAAAGGGCTGCTTCTGCAAAGAAGCCCATCCTTTGGGACTCTGCTCTTTGGATGGTGGGATGCACCCCCAGACCCACGGGGAAAAGGACTAAGGGGATCTGGCTCTTCTGGAAGGGTGTTACGGGGTGGGAAGGGAAGAGGGCTGGAATTTATTCTGAGCTCATCAGAGAATTAAATCATTATCCTCCAGGATGAGGATTTATGGTTATGGCTCTCAAAAGCCCTCAGCACATGCCAGGTGAGTGGGTGGGAGCCGGTCCCAGGTGCTGTGCCACATCCAGGGGAGCTGGTAGAGAGGAGATTGTCCCTACAAGTGTCCTGGGAGCAGGGGCTCCTACAGGACCATTGTCCCTTCTGGAGGGGGGGTACTCAGTTTGGACATCCTTTCAACTGCAAACTGTCTCCACTGGGATCCCCGGGCCTATTATAGACTGATTAAATATTAAAACAATTCATTTTGTACTTAAACTGTTCCGAAGGCTCCTGCTGACGATGACTTTGAAGTCTGCAGCGAAAGGGTTTGCTCTCGTTTTCTCCTCTCCCCCCATCCCCTCCATCCCCACCTTTCCCTGGGCAGGAAGGGGAGGGTGAGCCCTGGCCAGGTCTGGTTCTCCCAGCACCAGGGTCTTGTTTGAGATGGTGAAGGGTGTTTTGCTCTGTGTGTGGGAGCTCATTTGGTGTTCGGTGCTGCTGGAGCAGGAGGAAAGCCATGGTTGCTGGTGGCAGGGACCAGGAGAGCCTTTGGTGGGAGCAAACTGTGTGCTCTGAGTGTGGATGCTAAGAGGAAAAGGGGCTGGGATGGCAGCAGAGCTGCACTTCTCCTGCGTGAGGACAGCAGGTCCCTGCCCTGGTGCTGCTGGTGTCCCAAGAGCCCCCAGGAGCTGAGGGACACGCTGCAGAGGCAGCTTGATTTCATGGCAGGGAGGTCCTTGCTGGCTGTCCTGTAGGCTGGCAGCTGGAGGGTGGTGCATGGAGATGAAACCACCCCATGTATCATTTAATATCGTCAGGACCTGAGCCTGCAGCACCCTAGATCTGGGTACGAAGCCTCTTTTGGCCTTGGGGACCACATGGTTTGTGGGGTGCTGTGGGTAACACCAACCAGCCAGGTGCATGGCAAGAGAGATGGAGGTGCAGCCTGGGAGGCAGGGTGGTACATTGGGAGTCTCTTCCACCAGCTTCTTCTCACCCAAAATACCTGGCTCTGCATGGGAGGAGCATGGAGCCGTGTGAGAGACACCCAGCCCTCAGGGATGTCCATGGCAGTCCCTTCAAATGATGGAGTTGACAGATTTGGGTGAGCTCAGGGATTGTCCATCTCTGCATTGAGCTTTGTCCGCAGCCAGCCTGGCCTGTGGCCATTTCTCCTCCCTGTCCACCGTGAGGTTTCTGTGGACTCTGCCACCCTGGGCATCACCTGGAGAAAGCAAGAGGAGCTGGATCCGAGCCCAGGTCCTGGCATCTCAGACAACACCACACCCCGTGCCGCAGCAGCAGCAGGATGGGGAGGACAACTCCTGGGCGACGAGGGGTTGCTCGTGGTCTGCTGGGGACCAGGTCCAGGACAGGACCCTCACCCCTGGAAGGATGCTTGAGCACCTAGGAGGGCTCAGGGCTTAAATTTCAAGATGCTCCCTCCCTGTTTGTCCACCTGGTCCCAGCTCAGGACCCAGACCTGGACCTGAACCTCCTCTGCCCGCTGCGGATGAAGGAAAAGGTGAGTGGCGAATATTTTGTCTTCCCAGCTGGATCCGGCTTCCTTCCCCCTTTCCTCCCCCCCTTCTCCAGCCCCATCTTTTACATCTGTTGTATGTGAAATCCAGCAAACTCTCAGCAGAGCTCATTACTCACGGCCCATTGCTCTGAAGAGGGCCGAAAGGTCCTGCACGTAATGATTTGGAGGTGATTTGTATTTAAGACGCTTGGCTTTCAGATGCTGGGCGGGGGGGGGGGCGGGGGGAGGGGAAATTAAATAATTGAAAGCTGATGGGGAGGGGAAGGAGAGAGCCCTGGACGGAGGGAGAGGACAAGAGTTTCTTGTGATTCCGAAGTGTTTCGGCTCAACCTGCATCAGCAGCACAGATACAGACTTAACGGCTGGGGGAAAATATTCTTTGTGCCCCCGCAGGAGCCGAGCCTGCCCCAGGGGGTGGGCTGAGGTGGACATTCCAAGAGGCTTCTCCAGGGATGGCCGAGGCTCAGCACGGCAAAGAAACGAGGGCAAAAGGTCTGGGCCAGGGGATTCTCTGCCCTCTGGCCCTCACGTCTTGGTGGGACGCGATTGCCTTGGCCAGCCCAGGCTCCCCTGTCCCCCTTTCTCTGCCTTTCCCCCCTTGCTGCCTCCCCCAGCTCTCTGTTGCCGGCGTGTTTTAAGCAATAAAACCAATTTTCCAGCAGATTATTGCTGGAGCACCGTGTGGCTGGTAACTCCCTGCAGCGGCCATCGGCAAAGGGGTGAGCGAGGCTGGAGATTGCGGTGCTGTCCCTGAGCCTGGGCAGGACAGACTTGGTGGCCCTGAACCACTCCAAGAGCATGGCTCCCTGATGGAAATTTGCAGTAAGAGCCTCAAAGAACATTTCTGGGGATCTCAAAGCAAAAGGAGACCCCCACGGGGGTGATCCCCGCTTGGTGGTGGTGGGGAAACTGAGGCACAAAGAGGAACTTTTTTCCTGTGAGGGTGGCAGAGCCCTGGAAGAGGCTGCCCAGGGAGGTGGTGGAGTCTCCTTCTCTGGAGACATTCAAACCCCACCTGGACACGTTCCTGTGGGACCTGCTCTGGGTGGCCCTGCTCTGGCAGGGGGTTGGAGGAGATGATCTCCAGAGGTCCCTTCCAACCCCATGTCATTCTGTGATTCTGTGAAATGGGTTGCCTGGGGAAAGGGCGGATGATCTGAATGGGACTTGCCTGAAGGTTCAGCAAACTGGGGTGCAGAGCTTAGGCTTGGTCTAAGCCAACGCTGTTCCACTGTCGTGCACCAGAGCTCCTCTCAGCCTCTTTCCTTTTTTTTTTTTTTTTTTTTTTTTTGGGCTGAATTACCAAAAAAAACCCTACCAAATCTGGTTCTGCCTAAAAACAACTGCACGCTGCGGGTTTGTGGCAGGAACCAAGCCTCTTTTTCGTTGCTCGTGCTCCTCTTTTTCTACCACAGTGCCAGACCCCAGGTCCGTCCCCCCCAGCGATGCCGGGTGTTTCCAGGGTTTGGCACCAGCCTTTGGCTTCTGGAAACCGGTGTATGTGCACGGAGCCCCTTCTGCACTTGAACTCAGGGCTTCTTTTCCAAAGCCTGCTTTTAACCTTGACCCAAACTCCTGCCTTGCTGCAAATGCACGGGGGGGAACCTCTTCCCCAGCCCCTGGCAAACCCTCGGGTACCAATATCCTTCCCAGCGCCCTAACGAGCTCCCGGCAACTCCGGGGTCCCTGGAGGGGGGCAGATGGCCCATTAGACCAGCATTAGGGCCGGGGAGGCCACTTTCATTCAGGCTGGTCAGCCTGAGATCTAAGAATCAGGTCAGATTAGGCTGCCTGATCCGAAGCTAACGAGTCGGGCGACGGCCAGGGGAATGAAAGCCAAAAATCAATAGCCTGGGAAGATCTGATGCTTTTCCACGTGCCGTTCACGTATTTACTGATTCTGTGCAGGTTTGTGTGTTTACCCACTCTGTGCAGAGAGCGGGGAAGTTTTGGGGGCCTCCCCTGCACTCTGGTGTTTAACCCGTGTGTTTGCTCTCCCCCAGGCCAGTTTTCTCTCCCATGGTGCGGGTGTGTGCATCCTTCCAGAGCGTCACATTCTCTCCCCAAAAGGCATGCTGTGGAGGTATGTGCCTGGCTCTCATAGGTAACTCTATAGAAAACTAGTTTTTCTTTAATCTAGTGCGGCTCAAACAGGAACCAAGCTCCCATTCTCCCAAAATTTTCTTTTACGTTAAAATGACTGGGAAGGCAAAGGGCTGGGGAAGGTAATAATGCCTTAATGTTGAAGGCGCTGGTATTCAGCCCCAGCACCCGAATACCTTTCCTTCAAGGCTCTTGGGAAAACCCTTTCCTATTGATTTTTTTTTTTTTTTTTTTTTGGGGGGGTGAGGACAAACAGCACTCTTGTTCTCCCTGCCCCCAGCTCTGCTCTCAGGCCTGTCTGGAGCCAGCTCTGCAGCTGGTGCCCTCTGCTCTGCCGGGGACTCGCAGCCGGTCCTGCCCGGAGCAGCTCGGCAGGAGGCGTCTGTCCGTCCATCCATCCATCCCTCCCTCCTTCGCCGTGCCCAGCAGCCGGAGCAGATGGCTGGGGCTGGGGGTAGCTGCCCACCCCTGCCAGCTCCTTCTCTTCAGGAGCTGTGATTTAAAAGCGCTCAAGCGATGGTGGGCGGGTGGTGGAAGGGCTGCTGCTGCTCCCAGCGATCTGCCGAGCTCCCTCGGGGAAATGATGTGGTGGGATGTAGGTGTAGCATCTTCTACTGTGGGGCTCCTGCCTAGGACGGCACCCTGGGCATTTGTATGGGATGCTGGAGCCCTCTCCTGAGGACCGACATGTTGGGAGGTAGAACCTCTGCTTTGGAGAGAGGTGGGAGGTGGCACCCTGGGCATTTGTATGGGATGCTGGAGCCCTCTCTGGCAGGTTGGGAGGTGGAACCTCTGTTTGGAGAGAGGTGGGAGATGGGTTCCTGGTTCCGGGCTCTAGTGCAGAGGCACGAAGGGGTCATAAAGGTCGGGGTTGATCACTGGTAACCCTGCAGTTTTCATGCTGAGAAGGTGCTGGAGAAAAGGAAGGGCATCAAAGGAAAGCACTGGATGCTGGATTGCAGGCTGGAGACAGCAGGCGGGTCACTGGTGAGAGCACTGGGGAGAAACTGGGGACGTGCCCATAACCAGTGCAGGCTCAGAGCTTACTTAAAATGACTCTGTCCTCTGTCCCCAGGAGCCTCCTTGTGTCTTCTCAAAGCCTCTTCTGGACAGGACAGGAGCTATTCCCTGGTCCAGAAGCATGGGATAGCCAATGTCTGCTCTGCTAAGTTCTCGGTGCCTGTCCCCGGGCAGAGTCAGTAGCCTGTCCCCTTTCCTGCCATGTCCCCAGTGTGTGTTCCCACGTATGTCTCCCCATGACTGCTACAGGCCATGGCTATGCAGAGAAGAGAAAAATGTGGATTTAGAGGAAATCCTTTCTGGATGTTTTTGTTGGTTCCAGCAACGGAGTTTAGGGTGTCCCATGCCACCAAGTTTGCTTGGGACATTTGTCGCTGCCCCAGATGTCCGTGTCCTCTCTCTGCCCGTGACTTCTTCACATCCCGTGACAGCGTTCCCCACCTGGTGGTGGTGGAAAGCACGGCTTTAATTTAATTAAATCACCCCCTTACATCCCCAGATCAGCTTCTCGGGGCCAAGTCAGCTGGTGAGCCCTGATCTCATCCTGGGGATTCAGGGTTTAAATCAGATGGAGAGAGGGAGACAAACTATGCACACACACCTGGAAGGTGAGCTGGGTGGCTCTCACGTCTTCCCTGTTAACGCTTATTGCTCTAAACTTCTTAGAAAATTTATTAGGTTATATATAAAAGAAAATATAATAAAGACAGAATGAAGACATAGGGATGTACAAAGCCTTGCATCAATAGAAATATTTTCCTGGGAAACAAAATCAACGGTAAACAGTATATTGCAGAGCTACACAAGAACAGCTGGAACCAGCCCTAAATATTTATTATTAATACCAAAGCTGTTTATTTTTTTACATATTAAATAGGTCATATATCTCATCTAATAAAACCTCTGTGTATGGCGCTGGCTCTGCTGGGCTGGAGGAAGATTTTGCTTTTGAGATCTGAATGTAGAGTAAAAACAGGGGACTCCCTGCTTGGGCTGGGCAAACTGCGTTGCTCAAACATTACAGTTTGGGGTGAGATTTGCACCCAAGTGCAAATGGAAGAGTCTCCTTCATGCATAACTCTGTACCTTTTCTGCCATCTCCCAGGACGTGGTCTAGAAACACGGCCAGGAGGTGTGCTCAGAGCAGGGGGTGCAGGTTCAGCTCCCGGCCCATCCAGGGATTCCCCGTGTCAAGATGGATCAACCACTTAACCTAGACTGGGCTTCAGTCTAGAAATGGGATTGCACCAACCAGCCCTTGGGGATCCTAGAAGTGACTGGGAGGCACACGGTGATAGCAAATGCTCTTTTCCCCCTTCAGAGACATCATTAAGCAAATATCTACAAAGCTTCCTGGGCTTCAGAGGCTGAAATCTTGAAGTTAGCTGGATGCTTAAGTGCATCAGGACCTAATTGCTGCCAAGTCCAGGTGTCGGGGGGGAAACAAATGTTGTACAAAGCCCCCTGCATTTTAAAATCCCCATCTAATGGCATTAACCCCACATCAATCTACTCAGGCCCTCTAGCAGCTAAGAAAAGTCGGGTATCCTGATTGAATTTCCTTCCAAACGCAGTGAAGCCCCTATTTCTAACCTCAGAGCAATGTGAAGTATCACAGCAAGCTCCAGACCTGACTCTCTTCCTGTCCCCACCTACATCCACTCTTCATGTTGCATGAAGGAACCTTCATGAGGATGAGGGGAAACCTTCAGTTCTGTTTCCAGATGAGAGATAGTCCCCTGGGGTGCCCTTTTGCTTTGAGGACCCAGGCCAGGGACCACTCCCACAGGCAGGGTCAGCCATTCCCAAGGGTTGAATGGTTTCCATTCAACTCAGACCAAGAGTGAACATGGGTGTGATCACAGAGTCATAGAATGCTTTGGGTTGGAAGGGACCTTAAAGATCATTGAGTTCCATGGGACCAACCCCTTGCTGGGTTTGTTCGGGGGACAAAAGGATGGAGCTAGTCTTTTCTCAGTGGTGCCCAGGTACAGGACAAGAGGAAATGGGCACAAATTTGAACATAAGAAGTTCCATCTAAACATGAGGAGGAACTTCTTTACTTTGAGGGTGGCAGAGCCCTGGAAGAGGCTGCCCAGGGAGGTGGTGGAGTCTCCTTCTCTGGAGACATTCAAAACCCACCTGGACACGTTCCTGTGGGACCTGCTCTGGGTGGAGCTGCTCTGGCAGGGGGTTGGACTGGGTGGTCTCCAAAGGTCCCTTCCAACCCCATATCACTCTGTGACTCTGGAAGCACAGGTTTGTTCTGAAAGTCAAAGTATCGAGATATTGCATCATTTGAATGTTTGTGCTGAAATTTCCTGAAGGCTGTCAAACCCTCCCCGCAGGTACCTCTGTTCCTCCATGAAGCAAAAAGCTCTTCTCACACCCCACTGTGGTGGCTGTGAAGGCACCAGCCTCTTGGCTTTGGCAAAGGAGAGTGTAAATTCATCTCGGCGTTTGGCAGCGCCGGGGCCGGGCTCCTTCCCGCGCGCCCTGCGAGTGCCATTCACCGCGTATTTACATTGGACGCGGTGCCCTGCTGTACATTAACATTTAAAACAAAATAGGCAGCCCCATCAGGAGCCTCGCTCCGAGGGACGGCAGCACATTGCAAACATCATGTAAGTAATTTGTTCAACATTGGTGATAATAAGCTACACAGAGCAATAAGAACATAAACACAGGCAGGGCTTTGTGTGAGCGCGTGTGTATTTTTTTTCTCCCTTTTTTTTTTTTCTCTTCTTTTTCTTTTTCATTTTTTTTTTTTCTCTAAAGGAACCTCTGAGGGGAAAAAAAAAAAAAAAANTCCCCCCACCCTCCGCCCCGGCCTCATCCCTGCCTCCTCCTCCTCCTCGCCCGCAAACACAGCCTCCCAATCACAAGTTCAAAGTTCACCATCATCTAATGATGTGAAGGCCTCCCAGACCCTCTGTGAGTGGCATCTGTTTATAGGCACGGCCTTTCCCTGGGGGTTTAGCCTAGCTTAAAATAAAAAAAAATTTTAAAAAAAATTAAAAATAAAAATTGGAGAGGAGGAGGAGGAGTGGAATGAGATGCAGGGGTCCTTTTTTTTTTTCTTTAAAAAAATAGTATTAAGAAAATGTACTGGTGGTGAAGTGCCTTTGATTCTGAATATTAAAAAAGCCCATTAGATTTAAATGCAATGAGAATTTTAAGGCTACTGCCTTGATTTGTATTCACTGGCTACGGCCAACCTACTTTGGGAGCGGGAAGTTAAAATGCAGCTGGAGGGAAGCCGTCGCCCTCGGTGGGGATGGACGGGCCCCGGTGCCCGAGGGAGCGGGAAGGGGCACGGAGGGACCGATTTTGGCCCCTCTCCACCCCGCGATCCCGGGAATGGGGCTCTTCTGAGGGCGTTTTTATGGTGGCAGCACCGGTGGCGTCACCACCAGCGCGGCTAAAACCCAGCATCCTCTTGCAGGGAAAGGCGGGCATTTCGAAATTTGGTTATTGCTGCACTGGGAGAGGGGAGTTCTTTGTCTGCGGAATGCGAGTCTTGAAACAATGTATTTCTTCTTCATTTTGTCTAAAGTGCCGTTAAAACTTTGCTCTTTCGGTTTAATGTGGTAATTGAACTGAATTCATGTGCTACCGTGAGGAATCCGCAGGAGGGACAAGTGATGTCGAGAACAAGTCCTGTAAGACCCGTTATTGGTTATATGTCACAAAATAAATGCCACAATAATGAATGGTTAATACTCTAATTAGCATTACATGCTCACTTTATTTTATTAATCAAAGGCAGTAACATTCACTGGCCTAATGAAACAGCCTGATGTTTTAATACTTCTGAAAGAGAGAAAGAGATGAGGGCTCAGTACTAATTAGAGTAGCAGCTGATTTTAGAAAAAAAAAAAAAAAAAAACAAAAAAACCCTCTGAAATTACTGCCTGGCTAAAATAAGGATATCAAACACCGCAAATGTTCCAATTTGCGAAATGAAAAGAACAGAAAATAAAATCAGAATTTAAAAATAGAAGAAATGGTATAGCTGGCCACCCTATCGTATCATAACATGTAATGACATGTCACTAGTGGTAACAGCAATGAGGTATGCGCAGCTCCAACAGAAACATAACAAACTGATATTGAACAAATAATGCTGTCACAAGTATCAGACCAAAGTTCATATTCAGTTTTCAAGTGGACTTTCAGGGATTTCTAAATCATTTTTAGGAAGGGAATTATTCTAAACCCAGTGGGAAGCAAAATCAAATGATTTTGCAAAAATGTTTCAGTTTTGACTTGTGTTTGGTTTTTTTGTTTGTTTTTTTTTTTTTTAAGGAGGGAAACCTCAGTGCTGAGGTTTCCGAGGAGCCCAGATCCCAGAGAGCTGAACAGATACTGAAGCCTTTAACGAATAGCTGCAGCGTAGGCAACGATGAGCTCTTTGGAGACCTCCATCGAAGCAAGAAGCGCCGTCTGGACACTGACAGGAGGTGACACAAAGCGAGGAAAGGTTTGTGCAGGAGTTTCTCTCTCTTAAGGCTGGGCAAAGAAGAGAAGAGTTTGACCAAGATGGGAGCTAAGGGGGAAATCCTCTCTTCCTGACCAAGTGTCAGGAAACCCTCCAGTCATCACTCAGAGCTGGGTTGGTCCATGGCTTCTCTTCCTTCCAAGCATCTTCCCCTTCCTCCTCCTTGCTCCAGTTACCCCCTATAAGGGAAAATGTAAAGTCAGGGCCTGATATATATTATAGCAGGTAACATGGTGGTTACTCCTTGACACAAGGTCTGTTAAACCTTCCAAAGACTACCTATGACCAAGAGCTCAGCTCTGTACTCTGCCCCAGAGTGACCAAAGTTGGGAGCAATAACTGGGGGTTCCTTAACCTCTGGCAGCACTTGGGCTTGAACCAAAGGCTCTTTGCCTGTGCTGAAGATCTGGGACCTGAAAACTGGTGAGTTATTGCTCCAGACACCTCCACGATGCTTTCAACAACACCAAGTAGTGGGGGATTTATAGGGATCTGGGAAACCTGGTCTGGCGGGAGGTGTCCCTGCCCGTGGCAGGGGGGTTCGAAAGAGATGGTCTTTAAGGTTCCTTCCAACCCAAACCATTCTATGATTCTATGATCTGCAGAAGGTGCTGACCTTTGGTGTTGTGCCTGAATCCCTACACTGACTATGCAGCAGACCAGGACAGTTGTTCATCTGAAACTTTCCTTGTCCTCATAAACTGCAAAGTTCAAGGGACCAAGCACACCCCTTCTCCTATTGTGTTGGAAGTCCCTTAAAAATGTCCAAAGTTTGAGCTGAAGTTGCAGCCTTTTAGCAAAGGCTGGTGAAGCCCTTGAGGTGGCTGAATTCAACGCTGCTCGTCCAGCTGGTGCTACCAGAGCGTCGGGGCGGCTGTGCTGCCACCGCGGGATGTAATGGGATTTTTCCCCAGAGGAAAATTCCCCTTGCAAAGCACAAGAAAGCACCATTAACTTCACTGGGGGAGCCTCAAGCCCGCTTTCCTTGAGTGTTGTGTAATTAAAACCTCAGTCTTGTTAATACATTAGTGAGATGTTTGCATATAATTCATCAAATGTTTATGAAAACGCGTAACAAATAATCCTGACAAACAAGTCGCTTAATTGAGATAAGGGATGGGAAGCCTTGTGAATTTTTAATAAAAAGGGGGAAAGAAAGCATGCTACGTTAATCAGATGAAGTTATCTCATTCAATATTTTCAAGTGACTTCTCTAGTCCACATTTTATTTAATATATTACACAAAAGGATATCTTGATCTCCCAATGAGATTTGCATAGAAAACCCTCTCGTGCAGCAAACACGCCACTGGCTCGAGGCATTCCCTCAGTTATTGATTAAAATCTCATGTTTTTTGTTCTTGACAGATAACAACATTAAAACCTGCCTGGGATTTGCACTCTCTGCAGCTGGAAGAGGAACAGCTAACGCCAGCCGATGCCTGAGTGTCTTTCTCCAAGTGAGTAGTTAACTCTGTTGTACAACACCAGCGGTGATGTTGAGGCACGTACCACGGTGGCTACCTTGGCAGAGAGGCAGCGAGCCTTTCTTTTATCTCGGATATAACAACTGTCTTCTCCTTATTGTCAGTTTCCATGCTTATTTTCACCTGGGCTAATGATCTCGGGGTGGTTTATCTCACCTCTCATGAGATATCTGAAAATTAGATGTCCAAGCCCAAACTAGACACCCCAGGAGAGCAATGAGACTCAGACAACCCATCTCAGATGCCGAGCTTTTGAATGGCACAGCTCATGCACAGCAAGTAATTTTTTTCTCTCTTCTCATGATAAAGGGTGAGAGGGAGAGAGAAGACCGGGTCAGGGTCAAAACTTTCAGTGAGGACAGAGGTATCCTGGTTGGACGGGGCTCTGAGCAACCTGTTCTCCTTGAAGATGTCCCTGCTCACTGCAGGGGGATTGGACTAGGTGGCATTTAAAGGTCCCTTCCAACCCAAACTGTTCTATGATTCTGTCCCACCATGGCCATCTCCTCTTGGAGCAAGAGGCTGTGGGTCCATCCCTTTTACAGATCTCCCTGTGGGGCATAAGAAAGCTCCACCAGCAAGTAGGTGCTGGTGTGTGCCATGGTGGGGGGGGAGTTAGTCTGAAGCCAGATTAGCCTGTTTTGTTTCCTTCACCTCCTCATAACTGCACTGGGATCATACAAACATTTAAACCTGAATTTGGTGGGAGGAGGTAATTGTTCAAAAGCACAATGTTCAAGGATCGGCCTGAACTTTCTAATTCCTGATTTGGCTTAAGTTTTAAAAGTAATATTATGATAGACAGGAAAAAAAGTAAGGCTTGGGAGTGGAACAGAAGAAAAGAATGAATGGAAAAAAAGGTCTTGGAGCAGGGAGAGGCAAAGGTTCGTGACTGGTGTTAATAAGAGGCACCGATGTCTGGGGAGAATAGAGGGGTAAAACTTACACACTGAGCCCTCCAGTCTGGATTAGAGCACCAGCACATCATCTTGCTTTTTTTTCCCTTGCAGACCCTGGTATCTCCTGCATGGTCCTTCTCCAGTCCTTCTTCCTGCCCCTGCCCCTGCCCTGGCTGGTTGTGGCCACCCAACGCGTTCCAAACTTTGTGGGACCTTCTCCATGGGTGTCTAGAAGCAGGGAAGGGGCAGCTGCAATTAGGAGCTCGAGGTGCAAATAGCTCAGGCCCAACAAAGCCCACCCTACCACGTTTCATTGCACTCCCAAAGTACTCACACAGAGCAAGCTGGCGATGAAGAAACACAGACTATGTGGTTTAAAAAGCTCCGAGCCCAGAGTCAGCATTTCTGCCCTTACCTGCCTCATGTATTATTTAGCTCAGGACTTGTTGATGCGCACTTATATTTTTCTCCCAGTGGAGTTGATGATCTTCTTTCCCCTGAACAGCCTTGCCATGCTCTCCCTGCGATCGGTGGACTGTGGATGGAGCAGGGCCGGTGCCCACCGCTGCGGGGTTAAGGATGTGGGGCCGGAGGATGGATGTCATGGCCATGGCTGGCACTGGCAATGGCAGGGGAAGGAGCTGGGGGGCAGGGATGGGAGAGGGGTCTATGGGAGAGAGAAAAGTGGGAGAAGTGCAGTTGGAAGTGAGTGGTGTTAATGAAATATTCAGCAGTGGTGGGCCTAGACGCATTGCCGAAATTGCAGAAGCAGAGATGATTAATATTTAACAGGGTAAGCTGCCACTTGGCTGCTTTCTGCACAGAGATTCCACCCCCACATACACACACACCCCCTTCGTCCTTCTTCCCACCCTCCTCCCACTCCCCCGAAATCCTGCCTCCACTGCGCTCCGCTGGCTCAAGCCAATGGCTCCCAGCACCGTGGTGTGGTTGGGGGAGGTTCCCAGGCCCTTCCATGAGATCTGCCCAAGGGAGAACAAGTCCAAGAGTTGCCTGGTGGGAAAAATGCCAGGAGCGGGGGGGGAAGGTAGTCAAGAGAAAGCACATCATTTATTTTTCATGGGGATGGGAGAGCAGGTTGTCCTATTTAGTCACATTAGATGCTCTGTTAACACAACAGGAAGAAAGAAAAGTAGAAAAAGAAAGGATGAATAAATGCTTGTAGCTGAAGAAGGCTGTTTGCTGGTTCTCTGGGAAAATAGGGACTGGTCTTTCAGGGGGTTAAGTGTTTTGGCTCCAGCTGAGTCTCCCTTGGGGTGTCCCATGTAGATGATGGACAGCTGAGAAGTCAGGGAGTGCGTGAGGCTCTTCATCAGCTGGTTTGGTGCAGGTGGAATGGCCCAAGGTGTGGGCTGATGTTTGGGACATTCCCACCCACCCACCCATCTGGTGTGGAGACAAGCAAGTCCCAGCAGACTGGAGGAGCTCCCTACCAACATTCCCATAGTAGTTCTCTCCTTGTCCTCTTGTAAACCCTCCCTGAACTCTTCTTTGCTCGGGTACCTTCTCAGAAGCTGTGACAGTAGTTGTGCTCTTACTGTGCTCACCAGCCTGACTATGATCTCTGTGGGTAGAGCTTTTTTTGAATTTTTCTTCCATCTTCTGGATTTTGTTAGGCATTTAGGTAAATGTTCTTTGATCTAGGAGCCATCTCTGCACTCAGGGTTTGCAACGGTCTTGGTGCAGATAGGTCTTAGCCCATTTAGCCAACTTCAGGGTGGTAAATCAACACAAGTAGATAACAAGAAGATGTGAAGTCCAGTTACCCATTGGAATCACTAATACAAAAATGACCCAGAACAGAGGAATGTCTGAAGGCATGTGGGAGACTTGGAAAGGTGAGCCAAGCCTGACCTCAGCCTTCTGCATAGGTACAATTGAGATTTCTGAGGGCAGGTTCGTGTCCCAACCACCAGTGAGTGGACTCCATACAAATTACCACTAATTTGAGAACAAGGTGTGTTGTAGGAAAGCTGGTCTAATCCAGCTCTGTCCATGAAATCAGGGAGGGAGGGTCCCACTAGTACAGAAACCTGAAGGTTTCAGTACACTTTGAAAGCTGATGAAAACTAAATGAGGGTGTGAAGAAAATCTCTTTTCTTTCCCCCCACATCTCACTCTGTATTTCAAAAACTCCTTTTTTCCAAGCAGTCACATGGAAAAGACGAGGGGTGATGGGTACAAGTTACTCCTGGGGAGATTCTGATTGAACACAAGGGGAAAATTTTTTCCAGTGAGAAGAATCAGCCAATGGAATAATCTCCCCAGGGAAGTGGTGGATTCCCCAACATTGGACACTTTTAAGATTCAGCTGTGCAGGGTGCAGGGATATTTTGTCTAGAGAGTGCTTTTGCCAAGAAAGGTTGGTCCAGATGATCCTTGAGGTCCCTTCCAACCTGGTTTTCTATAATTGAAATGATTCTGTGAAATGTTGGGAGCCCATCTCTGTTGAAAAAGCAGCTTCTGCCTGGCTTCAGTTCCTGGGCCAGTTTTCAGGTGTTTAAACCAATTAATTAAGCAGCATCACCTAGCTCATCTCCTTCACTCCCTCAGAGCAGCAGCATCCTGGAGGAACTCTGCTGGCTTTGGAGAAATGACTGACTTTTTCCAGTCTGCATCCCACCATGTGACCCAAAGAAGAGCACGAAGGATGTTCTGGAGATACTGCTAGAGACTCTGAAAAATGGGAGCACCTTCCAAGGGTAGTTCATATCTTGGAGAGAATCAACTTCCAACCAGAAAGGAAACCTCAGGTAAGATGTCTCCTCAGTTAAGTGTGTAGCTCAAAGCAGGAGGAGTGGGGACTGTTGAGTTCATCCCACACTGGCCACACATCCACGGCAGATGAACGGTCCCAGGACACTCCCTCCCCAGCCCACCCCCCTCCCCCCAAAAAAAGGCAAGGAATCCTGTGCTGGTGTGTGAAATGTGCCACGCATGAGGTGCAAGTCAGCTACCTGCCTCTACAACCGGGGTGGTAGGGGCAGAAAACCCGTCCCGCTCATCCCTTCTGATGCCACCTGGTGACAAGGGTTAATGGGGACAGACGTAGAATGTGAAAACTGGGCATGGGCAAAGCCAGACTGTCTGTGGCAGGAGGAGGAACCCCTGTCGAAAGTCCCAGAACTAGCAAGAACAGACGACTTGATTTCTATTGTGTAAGTGGGGATTTGTCCACGATGGTATAGTAACAACTAGAATTAGAAAGGAATAAAGAGTGAATTCTTCCTTCATCCCAAGTGTGTTCCCTCCAGGGCAAGGGTCAAGTGCATTGTGTGGCGGTGTTTGGATTCAGAATAAAATAAGTGACAAGGGCGAAAACCCAGGGCATGCACAGGGACTGAATAAAGAGGAGTGTGGGCCAGACACCAGAAACCACTCTCTCACCCTCGGGGTCATTAACATGTGCAATAGGTGACCTCATGACATGGTACAGGGGCAATAGAGACACCAAGGTGAGTCATTTAAATGCTGGCTTGAGTATATTCAGCTATTGATAAAAGCATATTTCTGAGTATAACTATTGGTAAGGTGACCAGATCCTCTGGTAAAACGGTCCCCCTTGCTCATATAGAGTGCTCTCATCTGTGTTCTCTATTTCTCCGTGGAAAAAGGAGGAATGGATTGTCGGTGTCTCCCTTCAGGTTGTCCCCCCATCCTGTGTGGATTCCACAGGCAGAGCCCACTTGTCACTTCCTGGAGCAGATGCTCTTGTGAAGGAAAAGGGTTCCTCGTATTGTGTGAAACGCTGATGGAGATGGAATTTGGCCACAGCTTTTGTAGAGGGAGAACTTAGTAAATCTGGCAAATTCTGGCAAATGATGCTGGATGGAGGCTTCAGAAAGTTCGTCCTTTGTTGTGAAGCTGGATCAAGCCTAAACCATGCCCACCTCTAAGTCAAGGTAGGTTTGAGTTGCAGGCTCATGTCTGAGGTTGGATCTGGAGCTGGGATTCTGGTTTAGAGGTGTTCCACGCTGCAGTACAGCAATTCTCAGAAAATCAGAGATGTTCTTTGGAGATACACATTCGAAGTGGCGGAAATCTTACGGGAGTAACTGATGTAAGAGAGCTTCACCCATCTGCTTCAAAGCCACCTGAATACTAGATGTCAGCTGCTGAGTCTGGATCTAAGGAGTATCACAACCCCTAAACCACACCATGACCTCATCCAAATTCAGCACCCTTCCTTTTGATTGCATCCTTTGTTTTTTCGCTCAGGTTTCCTGCCTGTAATGCCCTTGATCCCCTTTGAGACTGTCCAGTAACCAACACCTCAGTGTGGCAAGGAAAACAAAATTCTGCTCAGCAGGTTCTCTTCTCCAACGGGGACAGAATGCAGCCCCAAAAGGGTGGGGTGTGTCTTGATATTTGTCCTTGTACCAAGATTTTATCATGACATGTTGAAGAAGGCTTCTTGAAGACCTTGGTAGAGAGAAACCACAGGTGAAGACCAACAAAAATCACAGAATCACATGGGGTTGGAAGGGACCTCTGGAGATCATCTAGTCCAACCCCCTGCCAAAGCAGATCCACCTATTGGAATTGCCATATTACCTGCCACGGCAAAGGCGCCGTGGGGTGAAATGTTTGGAAACAACCAATGTGCTCTTACACCAACGTGACCTCCGAGAGTGCCAGGCCTGTAACTCAAGCATTAATAATGGATTACCAAAGTCAACCAGCTGCAAGGGAACCGCTTCTCCCCGCTTAGATAATTCTCCTCCTGGAGAAGAGGAGCTATTGATTTTGCTACTGATTCCTTCCTCCCCCGCCGAAGGGCTACACCCCACCATCACCGGCTGTGACAGCGAGAACACACAGGCTGCTTCTGCCCTCCAGTACAACCGGGGCTGCCGGTGAAAGCTGTGTGCACTGCTATTTTCCCACCAGAAGATTCAATCCACTTTGCAATGCAGCCTTGGTTTCCCACGAGGCTGCGACGTGATGTCTCTGAGCGCTGTGGACCCGGCTAGACCCACATTGACCCTGCAGTATCCACAGCAGAAGGGGTATGGATGAACATGAGCTTTGAGCTACACTGGTTTGTGCAACCACCCTCACGCATACACGTCTTTGCTTTGCTGTCTTCATCCGTTCTGCTCTCCTGAGCCCATGTTTGTGTTCTACCACAGGTGATTGCAGGTGCTGGTGCCGCGATGGGGCTTTGCGTGCTGTTATCTTCATGTCCCGCCTGAGCTGCAACCCTTGATGGGACTGGAGGGAGGGAGAGGAGCACGCTTTGAGCTTGTTCATGGTAAGAAAGACTTATGTTCATGGACTGAGCTAAAAATTTGTGTCCGTTTGGTTTTGGACCAGCCTGAAACCAGAACCATTTGCAGGTTTGTGGCACCTATAAACAGAACATTTACTTTTAATATGTTTTCCAAAGAAAATAGACGTTTTGTGTGTGCTTCTACCACCTGCCTTTCCACCCAGTGACATTGAACTCATCGGCCAGCCTTAACCACATTTAGCTGTGGCTGGTAAAAGCGGTCTAAAAAAAGAGACGATGAAATAAAGCAATTGGATATAACACCAAAACCCGACTAACAGCCTGAGAGAGGGCAAGTCTGCAGCACGTGTTCAACCTTAATGAGACACTGGAGAATCCACTTGGGAGAGGAAAGCCGCTTGGAAAGCCCTGGGTGTGGGGCATCTTCTAGTCTGAGTTCACCCCACTCCAGACATCAGAGAATCCAACTACAAGAGGGAAACCTGCAGGGAATTGGGCTTCATTAGTCCCTCCGCTCGCCGAGCAACTTGTTTTCTTGGAGCACCTTTCATCTCTTTGCCGGCACGAGCTGGGGAAACAAAGGGCTGGATTCAGGACAGGGTTGAGGGTGCTGCTACAAAATGATGGGAGCAAGGGTCCCCTTTTAGCCGGCAGCCCTGCTGGGTGCTGAGCCCACAGGCGAGGAGAGGGAGGTGGAACCCAGGCTGGTGGGGAAGGGACGTCTTGGGAATCTACCCCGAGAAAAATAAACCCTCTCTTTTTTTTTTTTTTTTTTTTTTTTTTTTAACAAAGATGCTGAAATGAGACATTTGGGCAGTACAAGTCTTGTTCGTGGGAAGAAATGCAATTGAATGAAAAGCCAAAATAACTCCATGGTGCAAATGGGAAGGAACATCTGGAATTTGTGAGCTTAGGGCATAAAAATTATTTCTGGAAAATACAAGGAAACAAAAAAATAACACCACTGAAACCCCTATCTCTTATCTGCTACAATAACCTGCAGACTGATTGCATCCCTGTTTTCTTGTCCTCCACAGACATGTCTTCAGGACAAAAATTTTCTCTATTCAAGGTCAATAAGACACTTCATGATGAAGTCACTGCAAATTTAGCATAAAGTAGAAAAGCTGCAGCCCCAAATTCTAGGATCTGCAAAAACCCTGCCCTTACCGGACCCCAGCACCTCCGTTGAAGTGATCGGTAAAAACTCACGCAAACAGCCACGAGCTACTGGCTCACCACAAGCCTGGCTGCTGACCTTCTAACGGCACGCTGCTTTTCAGAAAGCCAGCTAGTACCCAAAATCCTTACTCAAAGTCAGGTGGTAAGTTGGGAAAATCAAATCCTTTTATACCAGTCAGTGAGTGAGCGTTGCTGAGCATGTGGGCTGGTCAATAATTGGCTTTAATTAAGTAAAAGTTGTTTCATTAATGTTGTTTTAAATGGATACTCTACTAAATTGCCTGGGGGAATCTCGGGGTTAGGAAAGTATATATTACAGTATATATTATTGCAATGTAACTGAATAGGGGCTGAGATGCAGGAGGGTGTAGAGCATGAGGAGGATGAGCACAGGAGTTAAAAAAAAAAAACGCCACAGAACACAGCCTTGTGAGCAGCTCTGGACTGGAAGGAACAAGAGCATCAGCTTAACCCAAACCTGAGTGAGTCAAAACCCCACATTTTTCAAAATGCAAAAGCACGGTCTGTGGAAATCTCATGGCTCAAAGGAGTTACCTGGGACACGGTAGGTTTGGAGAGTCACTATGCTCCTGGACGCGGATAGAAGTTTTTTGAGACCGAGGACTTGATCTGCTAAAATGGAGTGGCCTTCCTGAGTCCTTTAAGTTTTGAAAGGAATTTGAAATATCCTATTGGTCTGCTTTTTCCTCCTTGTAATCTGGCTATTCCTGCATTGAGCCAGCCCCTCATAGGAACCCCTGAAGCAGTTTGTCCTGGGGAATAATAAAAACCCCAACCAACCTCTTTTGGCTTAGGTTTTCCCTATTATTTCTGTCCTAAAACTACGGGCAATAACACCCTTCTTTTTTATGAATAGGAGAATGCGGTTTCCTGGTTTTCTCAAGGCTGGGACATGGCTCTCACACTGGGTAGTTGAACTGCACCCAAAGCCCAGCTGCTTTGGGGAGCATCAAGCTGGGTAATGCCGCCTCTTCTAGACCAAGTTGGGAGTTTAGATCTCGTCAAATGCCAAGAAGCTGAAGTGTGGTCCTGGGTGCCACCAAGCCACGCATCTGCCCTGCATGCTGGGGTTTCATCGATGCTTTTTTTGCTTTCCACAAGACACAGGATGGACCCGTGGGTTTGACAAAGCACTGGAGGGAAGGACACTATCCCTGAGCCGTGTCCCACAACCCTGTGCATGCACCAGGACGTGCCAGGGACTCGTTTGTGTGTCTCTGTAAGCACCATCTGTTGGTTTCAGGCTCTATTTCTTTCCAGATCCAAGCAGTAAAGGCTGCATAATCTTCCGACCACTGCTTTTGTTTTAAAGCTGGTTGGCATCCCCTTCTCCAGCATTGGTTGCGACAGTCCAGGAGTGGAAGGCTCCTGATTAACACATTGTGCACGTAACCTGACATGTTGCCCGGTTTTAATATGCTCTTTTATCAGGTCACGCAGCCCCTTTGAAGGTTCTTTGCATATTTCCAGAGCGCAATATGTACAAACAACTCCCGCTTCCTCCCTTCTCACTCGCTTACCCCCATGTTGACAATCTAAATACTGCATCGCCTGATCACCAGCAAGTTTCTCTTTTGACTTGAGTCTTCTTGAATTAAAGGCAAAACAAAGCACAAGGAGAAGCTTCGGCAATGAGCGACTCCTGCCCTGGAAACTGCAGCCAACCAAAATGATAAACCTGGCCTCTCCTTCTTCATGGACTGACTTGATGAAGCAGGTTGACGCTGGGGCGCTGCTCACCCCAATTTGCAGTATGATAAATAACTGACATTTTTGCTTCAACCCTTTTATTTAGTCCGTTTTTCGAAATATGATTTAAAAATTAACTAAATCAGGTTGCCTTATTCCCAAGGGAGGCTCTGCGTACAGCAAAATAACAATGTGAGCAGTTACTGGGGTAAATACGTGCACCCCCCAAGGACACCCGTGGCTACAGAACTGCCCTGCTCTCGAGGAGCTGCCGTATGGACATTTCTGCATTTTCATCTCTACACACTGCTGTGGACGTAGCCCTTGGTGTTTGTCAAGAAAAGACCAACCTCACTGAATCCCGTGGATCAAGGAATATACTATTATTAAAATTGTGCTTCAGACGAACACAAACTGCTGGGCTCGGTTTAGGAGCAAACCGATGAGCCCCCATGGGCAGTGGTGCAGAAGAGGCTGATGGATCTTCCAGTTCCTGGGAAGTCCAGGTTTGTGTTGCAATTGATGGAAGGACAGTCCCTTTGGCAGGTGGTTTTTGCACCTCTCTTGCACTTCGAATTCAGGGTGAGTGGATCAGCTTTGGGCACCACTGAAGTCCCTCTCCACCACTTGCAAAGGGATGCTGAGACTCAGATGCCTCATTTTTGGGTGGGTGAAGCTGTGCAAGGTGTATTTTGCCTGTGAGGCTCTAGGAAAGACGCTGACCTTCAGTCTGAGTGTTACAATGGATTGGGAACACGCCTAGTGTCACCAGGATGCTTAGTCTGTCCCATCTGGTGATCTGCCAGTGGGAGAAGGCAACCTGCTCCCTCCTGGTCACCCTGACCACAGAAGCAGCCTAGAGATCTGTGCCGTGGTGAGAACAAGAGATTTGGGTTATTGTCCTAAGTGAGACACAGAAGGTCCCCCAATGCTTCCCTCCAGTTATCTGTGAAGTTTGACCATTTCTCACATTTCTCTTAAATCATGTGTGAAGTCCCTCACAACATTGCTTTTCTTCTGACACTGGCATCTGTCACATCTGGTGACTCCTTTTGTCAAGACCAGCAGTTTGAGCTCCAGCCAGAAGCCTCACCAGTGGCCTTGTCATTTGCCTGAGCCACTCTCCAGAAAACGCCGTGAGGTGATAAACAAATTGACCAAGCCCCATGCCAGAACACGCAAGGTTAGGTGTAGACCGTGCTGGTTTTCACCCTTCTTTTTACGGGTGCTGCGAGAGGAGAGGAGGCAGATGGCTAGCCTCATCCCTTTGAGTGCTCCTGCAGATCCTCGCCTTGCGAAGGATCCCCACAGCAAACCTGGAAGAGCCCCTTCAGCCTCCCCAGCCCGGGCAGAGCTGGAAACCAGCATCCCATCCCACTGCCAGGGTTGTCCTCTCCTTCCAGCCCTGGCTGGGGGTCGACCTAGCCCCCATAGCAGCGACCACCGCTTCTGTCAAAAACAGCTGGATTTTGGCTGGCTCCTGTAAGGGAAAGGAATTTTATTTTTTTTTTTTTCCCCTTCTTCTTCTTCTTCTCCTCCTGCATTTTGATGGGGCTTGAGATCTCTCGGAGGAAGACGCTCTTCCCTTTTTATCAATTAGGAGCACACACGCGCGCTCCCTGGCTCTCTCTCCCACCCCTACTCTGCTTTCCTCCCAGCTCCCCTTGGCTGCCGGTTTCAGACAAAGATGTGTGAGTTCTTTGATCTGCCTGGCAGCCACCACTGGGGGATTGGCTTGGAGGTTAATTACACACAGGCCGTCTCCAGCTGTGGCAGGGAGCCATTCGGCTGGAGAGGGAGATGTCCCTTCTCCCCCCCAGCTACAAACTTCAAGGGGACAGGAGGGCAAGGAAGGTACCACTGAAACCCCTTTTGATATGACAAACGGGCTCCTTGCTTGCCTCTCTGGTTCTTGTTTTGTTTGTCTAACTGGTATTTGAAATATGGATGAGCACTCAGTCCTGAGGGTCCAGCCACTGTCTTAACAAACCCTTGTCTTCTTCCTCCCCCCTTTCCCTTCCCGACAGGGCAGAATTGGGGTTTAAGCTCTCCTCGCTGTCCATCCTGCCCGTCCGTGTGTCCAGGAGCCCTCTGCTCACACGCCCATTGCCCAGCCCTTCTCGCCAGGAGATGGAGAGGCTGGACCCTGTGTCCAGCCCACCTTCAAGAAGTGCTCTACAGCCGTGGCAGAAATGGGGACCCTCTCTGGCAGAGGAAAGTTGCTCGGGCTGACGGCTGGCATCCGGGAGGTTTGTATTCCCTCCCTCTCCCTGTGCCTGACTTGCTCTGTGATTATCCTCTTTATCCCCCTCCCCTTTCTTTCTTTTAAAGCCACTTAAATCCCCATGTGCCTCAGTTTCCCAGTCTTCACAATAAAGGCAAGAAGCATTTATCCACTCCTCAGGGTTGGATTGAGGCCGATTGATTTGCTTGTCCCAACATCCCAAACAAAGTGGAAGAGAGCTGCTGCTGTAATCCCCCCCGCGTTAACGAAATCCTTCCCAAAAGGAGCTTACATGGATGCTTCAGGGCAGGGTGTGGTTGGATTCCAGTTGCTTTTCAGTGGCTTGTAGACCCCTCCGATGGCTTCTGGGCTTCCCCATCATGTCCAAGCCTGGGGCTGGAGTCGAAGAGTCCCATGCAGGGGGCAGAGGGAACCTCAGGCAATGAGACCAGCCCTTCAGCAGGATGAGAAGATGTGTCCCCGAGGGCATCGCGCAGCCCAGGCTGCCCCCATTCGGGAGCGCAGCCCCGTGCCCGGATCTGGGCCTTCTTCCCAGCAGATTTAGGGCGAGATCCAAATTCCTCATGCAAAATGCTTTTCTGTTGCAGCCGAGAACTACAGCCAGCCTCTCAGTGGAAACTATCGATGATTTGGGGTGAAACATGCCTGTCTTGGGAATTTGCGTGAAGCCAACCTGCTCGTGGGCTTGTCAGGGACGTGAGAAAGCGCGGAGCCGAGCCAGCAGAGGACACACACGCTTCTACCGGTAAGTGGAAGGTTAAGCATGGTCTGTGCACAGACCTATGGCTGCATCTCAAGCCCTTCCACACCAGGATGGCACTTGAACTACTTCTTAGGTGCTGGTGTGCACAGAAAACCAATATTGGAGCAATATAAGGAGCAGTGGTTCACCTTGCTCCTCTGTTCCCTCTGCCTTCCCTCACCACCCACATGCTGCAGGGTGAAGGAGAGGTGGCTCAAGGGCTTTCTCCATCCGTCTATCCATACATACATACATGCCAAGGGCCACCCCATGGGTGCCATGGGGCTGGGGAGGAGTTCCCAGGGTGGTGTGTGGGCTGGAGGGAAGGAGCTGTTGTCTTCCTTGGCCGCCCAAGCCGAGAAGCTGTTCCCACCAGGCGGCGGCGAAGCGATTGTTCTGTGCTGCGGGCCTTTCACGGCGTCGTAATGAATAGGGACACGGCTAACGTTTTACAAAACGCTCCTTCTCCCTGGGAGACGGCCAGCGCTGACACTTTGAAGCTGTTCCAGAGTCAACAGACTCAAGAAATGAGAGTAGTGGAGGGAGACGGGCAGGCAGCTTCCCAGGCAGGGGAGGAGGTGGCACCCTTCAGCCTCAGGTGCCACCCAGAGATGATGCCACTAGGGGATGCTTGGGTGAATGGCAGAGCCCATGGTTTTACACTGAAAGAGGGGAGATCGAGATGAGATCTGGGGAAGAAATCTTTCACTCTGAGAGTGGTGAGAGCCTGGCCCAGGTTGCCCAGAGAAGCTGTGGCTGCCCCATCCCTGGAGGGGTTCAAGGCCAGGTTGGAGGGGGCTTGGAGCAACCTGGGCTGGTGGGAGGTGTCCCTGCCCAGGGCAGGGGGTGGCACTGGATGGGTCCCTTCCAACCCAAACTATTCTGTGATTCTATGTCAGCCCTTGCTCACATCCACAGCAGGGTTTTCTCTGGGTGGAGGTCAAGAGGGGTGCAGGCAATGGAGGTGATGCTTTGCTGGCCCTGTCCATGCTGTCCAGAACTTCCTTATGGGTTGTATAGGAGACAGGCCCTCCCAAGGCTGGTGTGATGCCCTCTCCAAGCTCAACATGCCTGTTTGAAAAGCTACTGTGTGGACAGGGGACACATCTGGTGCTTGAAGAGCCTCTGGAGACTGCACTTAGAATCATAGGGAAGAGAGGGAAGAGATCAGTTCAGTCTGACCAGGAATATAGATGTCCAGTGTTAAATTTAATTCATAGATGCCTCTAGGGCTTTTTATTTACTTGGAGTAACTGTATCTATCTCCTACTGACACTAATGGGAGATACTCCCATACAGTATGGGAGTCACTTAAACACAGAAAGGGCAGGCAGTAGAAGCAGACAGCAAAGAGGAGTTTGGCTGCTCTTGGAACACCTTTTGGAAAGGTGGAGTCTTTGTAGGGGCTTTTCTTTGGAGGAGATGTGGGGGTCAGCAACGCCCACAGCAGCGGCTGGTTTGGGCAGAAATAGGGGTGGAAGCTCCTCGTGTGTACGTCCACCAAGCTCTTACTGGAGCTGCCTCCCCTTGCTGGAGCTGGAGCCTTTCTCCTGCTTCTCCAAGCTGTGGACACCTCTTCCCCACACTTTCCCAGGTGTCACATCTCTCAGCTTGTGCTGAGTGAGGTCTCACTACCCAAAAGTCCTGCTGCACCCCTCTGCTCTGTGATCGGGGAGGCAGGAGCCCCCCGAGAGCGAGCACCCCCTGGGCAGGGTCCCATCCAGGGAGGGAACGGTTAAATCTCCTGAAGCCTTGAACCCTGGTGGGCTTTTTTTTTTTTTTCTTTTTTTCTCTGCAATAATGAGAAGTGGAGTGTGCACATCGCAGTGTGATTATTACCTGTTTATTTTTTCATGAGGCTTCTCCGCTGTGTGTCACTCTAGTGTCATCATCCGTAAACACATTGATTTAACCATTACTTCGGAACAGCACTCGCCTGCTCCGCAGACTGGATACCTGTCCCCTGGGGGGACCCGGAGTGACGAAGCGGCCTCAGAGCTCATCCTCGGGCTCTGCTTCACTCCTCCTGCAGTATTCACCACTGCTTTTTTTTTTTTTTTTTTTTTTTTTTCCCCGTTCACCTCTTTCTTTCCTCTTCCTCCTCTTTACTCATCTCATGCTCCACCTCCCACTCCCATTCAGCTTTCTGTCCCCTTCGCTCCTGCCACCTGCACTCGGAAACTCAGAAGCTGCTGCACTTTCTCACAGGCAGAGGACAGCCACGTCTGCTGCCCCGTCCTCCTGCTCTGCAGACACGGTGGCAGCTCCAGGTCTCATCCCTTGTGTTGGGCTAAACGTTGTTGGGCACTGCTTGAGGAGCGTCCCCGCATCCACCATCCCCACGTCCCCCCATCCCCGTACCCCTGTGTCCCTTCCCACACAACCATGAGGGATGCTTCTGAGGGAGCTCCTACTTTCAGTACACAACAGTGGTGATGACAAGAGGTGGCCACACACCCAGGCTGTCTGTGCCCCTGGAGGGTGGTGGCGTGGTGACGTTGGAGGACCTGGGCACTGGTCTGCTCTCAGAGCCTGGGCTGGGAATCCAGTACCATTGTAAGGCTGGAATCCACACACCATGGGTTGGGGGAAGCGCTCAGAAATCAAGTATCATCCCATGTGGTGTTTGCAGAGTTATATCCGTTCTGAGAGGGACCTTCCTCTCTTCTCCTGTCCCTGTAAAACGCCCCTCCGTGTCCTTCTTAGAAAACTTTCCCCAGCCAGCCTGTAAGTCAGAGACCGCCAGGGATGGAGAATTAGGAGGTTTACTGGCTGGCTGCTGGGGTTGCCGTAGTGTGGATGTTGTCACAAGCGTTACAAAGGACGTAATCCAGACCTTTGCACCCAAAGTGGGTACAGAGTTTGATGTACAGGGTGGTGGGACAGCCAGAACTGCTGCAGACCAGCCAATGGTGCCGTTATTTGAGGTTCCTGGCCGCATTTCTTTCCGCGTTCCTTGCTCTCCCTCCTCTCCTTCCTTCCCTCAGCACAGCCTGGGTCTGTAAGGCTTGGAGCCAGTGTTTGCCATCCTCGATGCCATGGTGGTACAAAGGGAAAGCCTTAAGGTAGGTGCTTAAAGTATTTTATTTTTGAGATTTCTGCAAAGATACTTGGGAGGAATTGAGAAAAAAAATAAGGAAAGAATATTTGAACTTGAAACTTTTTGACAAATAGTTTTTTCTGATTCTTTTTCCTTGTTGTGATCCCCAGAGCAGACAAGGGCCATGGAGTCTCCTCGGTCCTCATCCCCACCTCACCGATGGACCAGTGTGCTGCGAGCCCACCTTCACCCCAGGAGGGGAGAAGTCCCAGCGGGACGGCGGCTGGCATTGGGAAGCTGAGCAGTGCCCCTGGGAGGTGAGGCAGAGCCGGGCACACCATTTACCAAAAATAATTCCCCCCAGACACCCTTGTGCTTGATTCAGGCTGAGGAATCGGTGGCACTGGGGGCAGCCCTGTGCAGCCCTGTCTGACTGCTCGGGTGCCACCGAGATGGCCAGGAGCCACATCTGGGTGGGTTTGAGTCACCAGAGGGCTGGGGACCGCCGAGGTGGAGCTGGCTGGGAAGCTGCTCCTCAGCAAGTGTCACCCGCTGAAGAAGTGTCCTCGGGTGGAGCGGTGGCCCTGAGTCATGCCGGGATGTGGCCCCAGGGCTCTGCTCTTGAAATTATTTTATCTGTCACTGGCTTCTTTTCTTTTGCCTGTGTGCAAGGGAGGCAGCCCCTTCCCCACCTCAGTGGTGCCGTGATGGTGAAGCCATTGGAGCCTCCGCAGCTCCCGTGCCCTGGCCCTGAAGGACCTATCGGTACCTTGTAAAACGGCTTTGCTAATCCCCGCTGCTCACGGGGGAGTCGGCAACGGCCCCTCAGGGACCCTTTTGTTCTGCTGTCAAGGTCTGGGCTTCTTAGCAGAGTCTCACAACCCTGAATGCTTCCGCGGGAGAGCTCCGTCTGCATTATTTATTATTGCCAGGATTGTTACACTGAATAGTCACACTCACCTGCCCACTGCGCGCTGCAGGGTGATGTGATGCCTCCTCAGCTGATCCACAGCCCCATCCCATGGTGGTGGGAAGGGTTGGTGTGAGTGTGGCAAGGTGACGATGGATCAGGGTCTTTCTTGGCCAAAGAGAAGGTCCAGGTGCCTACAGAAGGGAGGGATGGTGCAGGCAGTGCTGCTTTGGGAGGGAAGTGCTCAACGAGGCTGATGGTGGACAGTGAGGAGGGCTTCTGGAGGGAAGGGAGAGCTGCTTCTCCTAAGCATCTTCCACAGTGTGGCAGAAAGCACCATGTCTGAAGGTCAACGAGGAATTCCTGTCCCTAGAGGAGCCTTGGGAGGTGAATGGAGTAAGAGTTGAGATGGGTTTAGGACTTCACCTTTAATCCTTCTTCCTAAAAGGAAGGACTTCTTCCTAAAGTCCTTTAGGACTTCAGGAATTTCTGAGGACACAGCCTCCCTCCTCCAGAGGTCTTATGAACATTGAGGACCAACGGCAAACTCCTTCTGGGGACCTCCCAGCTCATGTGGAAACAGGGCATGGGGGCCCAACAAGCTCACAAACCTCCTTCAGACCTGCCCAGCCGTGGGAACCTGTGGGGCATTCAGGAAAACTCCTGCCATCTCCTACATCAGAGGGGAAGGAAAAGCCCCGGGGACTTCTCCTTTCTTGGAGAGGACCTGCAAAGCTGGGTTGCCCTTGGGGGATGGGTGGATGGACGGGTGCCTGGTGTGGATGTCCATGACACCGGCCTCATGTGGGGCTTCAAGGGCTCCCAGGAGGGTCTCCATGCTGTGCACCAGGCAGTCACCAGCTGGTCCCACCACCCGCAGCAGCCACCACCAGCCAGGGAGGGGGACACCCCCAGGGGAATGGCAAGAACAGAATGGGGGAGAGGAAAGAGGGACAGGGAGGAGATGGAGGAGAGGAAGAGGATGCAGAAAAGAGGAGGAAGAAGGGAAAGCAGGGAGCAGAGCGAGAATACACGCTGGAATCCAGAATTGGTGGGTTTTTTTCCTCCCAGAAGCCTCCCAGTTTTAGCAAAGTCCTTTTCTGGCTTTAATGAATTCTGGCTCCCTTCCCCCTGCCGACCCCGGAGAAGATGGAACATTTCCAAGAGCAGGAGGGAGGGAGCGGCGCGAGGGGCTTGGAAATAAAATTTAAAGGGAGGGAAAAAAAAAAAAAAAAAGGGAAAAAAAAAAAAAAAAAGAAAAAGACTCCTCTTTAAAAGTCACTTTGCATCCCCTCCCCGAGCGGGAAGGGAGCACGGGTCATGTCAGAGCCCTCCGCCGATGTGCCTTGCCTTTGCCGCTGTGCTAATGACACTGGAAATATGCTAAGGAGCTGGCTGCGAGGGGCTTTTCTGACGCGGTCACTTCCTGGGACCTCAAAAGAGGCTTTAATTGCGGGGCCGGGGAGACGGCAGGTGTGCTTGTCATCTCTAATCAGCGCGCCAGGGCCCGCCGGGCCGCCCGCCCCCCGAAAGCGGGTTTCTGGTGCTCGCCCCCCCCGCCTCGCCCTCGTACCCCCCAACTTTTCAACCATTGCACACCTGTCAAAATGATTATGGGAATGAGACTCCATCACGGGCAGAAAGAGCAGATTTGAAGGAAAATCCTCTTTCTCCCTCGCTC
>QJSC01017077.1:128090-156871 GCA_003697955.1 Calidris pygmaea | reverse complement strand
CACGAGCACCGGAAAACCAGTGGGACAGTTTATAAAGTAAAATAAATGGTGGAATAAATTGCGGTCACCCACACAGGCTTGTTTTTACTGAACGGGGCTTCTTCTGGCCACCCACCCGGGAGAGGCTGCGAGACGAGAGCCGGGATGCAGCCATGCGTCGTGATGCTGGCCTGCTGCAGACGGACAGATGTCTCTGCAGACGAACGGACAAGCGGTGAGCTCTTCTGATGTGCCTTGGTGGGAGGGGGGAGAACTTGCAAAACCCCCCTCTTAGCCTGTCTGTACCAGTTCTGGAGGTTGTCACTCCCCCCCTGCTAACCTTTCAGCCCAGGAGCTGAGCGAGGCTTGGGCTGCCCGGGTGATGGGACCTGCTTCCAAACCTGCAAATAAAGAGATCCCACTGGGAAGCGAGGCAGAGGTTGGGAGGAGAAGCAGGAGTTGTTGTACAGGTTGTAGCGTGATGCCAAGTAAGGTGGGGGAGCTGCACTATATGTATATTTTATAGTACATGGAAAGTGACTTTTAAAGTATCTCCAGTGATGTTGTGGTCCAGCTGAGCCCAAAGCTGCTCTGAATCTCAGTCCTAGCTTGGGTTGTTTGGAAAGAAATTTGTTTACCCTGCCTGCCTCTCCCTGATTTCTCCATCCCTGGGGCAGGACTACTTAATTAGTAGGCAAGAAACAAAGAAATGTAGGAGATGAGAGATAGAAAATCCCATTCACCACCAGCAGGAGCAGGAACCAGTGGCTGATGGTCACCCAGGAGCTCTTCAGAAGACGTGGAGAGCAGACCTTGCTTTCCCCAGCCCTATCCTTGCCAGCAGCTTTTTGTGTTGATTTGGGAAAGCATTTCCAGAGGAAAAGAGCAGAGGACATTTCACAGGAGGCCATCACCACAGCTTTAGGCACATTTCAACGCTGGGTGGACCAGTAATAGCCTTAAACACGTCTTCTGGAGTCCAGGTCTCCATTTAACCCAGTGCCTCTCACCAAACTCATGGAAGAAAGAGGAGAAGCAGAACCTCCCCATGCAGAGGGCAGCGCTGGCAAACAGCAATGGGGGAAAGAAAGAGAAAACACAAGTGAATGAGGGAGGACAGAAGAGCTCATTTTGTCTATTGAAAAGATTCTGTTTAATAAAAAATTGATGACATTTTTATTCTCTGAGATAGGCCTGTTCCCCTTTTAAAATGAATCCCATCACTCTATTTTTCATCTCACTTAACTCCTTTCTGATAATCAATCAGGCATTTTCTCCATCTCCCCCACATGGTGGGATCCACCAGAGACTCTTGCACGTGTCCCCTTTTGAAGTGGGCGCTACTCGGGGTGGGAGGGGAGGTAAGGGTTAGTCCTAAATAAATAAACAAACAAACTAAACTCTTTTTTTTGTTTGTTTCACTCCTATAAGGAATAATGCAAAGGATTTCAAAGAAGAGGAAGAAGGATCGTTGAAACAAAGAGAACAAAGAGTCCAAACTTCATCCTGAGAGCACAGGAGCTTCAGAAACCACCCAGGTCAGCTGATGGCCGGGCCAGATCCCTCACATACACAGCACCTAACTTCTCCTGATCCATGTCAACCAACAGAGTCATTGGGTGGAGTGGGAATGACTGCTCACTGTCTCTCCTAAGAGAAATCTAGGACCCTCCACATGCAGGTGGTAAGTTCAGAACAAGCAAGAGGACGTGGTAACACCCGTGACAGGGTGAAGCTGCAACACTCATGTGAAGGTTTGCATGGGTTCAGAAGGTGATCAGCCAAATCAGGTGATGGAGACCCAGCAGGGAGAGTTAAATGTGAAGCCATCATTTCCTCCGGAGGATGTGCCCAAGCCAAATGTTGCTGCAGACGGGGAAAGTGCTATGGGGAGGTATCTCTGCTGGATTCCCCTGGTATCTCCCCAGGTCCTGGATCCAGTCCTGGACCTGGTGAACCAAAGCAGCTGCCCCTTAGGGCCTGACCACTGACCAGGCTCTGACAACTTCTCACAGAACGCTATGGCAGATTTGAAGACCTTGTGAGCTGGAGAATCTACCATTCTCCATCTTAGATGGAAATCTAAGTGGAAACGTGAACTTCTCCACTAGTCCAGCTTGCACTAAAATCCCTGGAAGGGCTCATCTCCTTCCACAGAGATCAGCTTAGGCATGTGTCCTTTCACTGGATGTACTGGGGGAGGATACAACTGTGAAAATCAGCCAGGATTATCCTGGCTTTTCAGCAGTTTATCGCATTTTTTCTTTAACTAGTCCAAAATTTTTCATTGTTTTTCATGGTTTTTTAGACTAATGTTCTTTTTTATTTTATCAGATCTTTCATTTTGTGTTTTCTTTTTATTCCAATGAGACTTTCCTTTTCTCAAATCTTCTGCTTTCTACAGGAAAATTGGAGGGGGAAAATGTACTAGAGACACCACTCAGAAAGCTTTCTTTGCTTGTGATGGTCTGAAAAACGCACCCCTCTCCTTCAGAATCACACATGGCCTTGGAAAGGGCAAGCAGTTTGCAAAGGGTGGCCCTAAAATTAACAATGTGAGATTTTGATGGAAAGGACGATGTTTGCAAAGTGCAGCTGGTGTTTTTTCAGACCCATGTATTCACTACTCATTTTCTCAAGATAATCTCAGACTGTCTATGCAAAAAAAACACCTCTTGGAGAATCCTTAATTAGCTCTAGCTGGAGAGGAGATAATTTCTGACTCCTTGTTCGGTTTTCAGGCAACATTAAAGTCCTTCATTTAATGTCTGGCAGTTACCAGGGGCTGAAAAAGACAGAGTGAGTGGCTGTTTTGGGGTGCTCATCTCAGCTTTCGGTACATCTCCTGCACAGGCATCTGCACAGTTCCAGGGGTAAGTGGTATCAATATTAATATGATTTTTGTGTGAAGGTTTCTGTGGAATATAGAGACATTTCAATAGAGTTTTTCTCCCTGGGAAACATGGGAAATGGATGATAACATAAATCGTGGGTAAATTCATCCTAGTAGATTACTGTGTCTGGCTTGTTCAGGCTATTCCCCCTCAGCCCAGCAGGTAGAGGACAGCTTTGGCTTGTAGATATTCCAGATTTTGCAAGGTAGCTCAATCCTAGGGAAGCTGAGGTGTACAGGCTTATTTCCAGGTCACCCAGCAAGTCCGTGACAAAGCTAAGAACTGAGCCCACATCTCCTGAATCCTGTTTCAATGTGCTTTATCAAAGTGAGCCAGCTCGGTCATCCAGATGGAAACCCTCAGTGAAAAAGACCGTGGACTCCAAGATCTGGTCCCGCAAATTGATTTAGCTTGGTGTGCCACCCTCTTGTTACTGGACATGGTCAGTGAAGCACAGACCCACGCACACAAGGTACGTCGTCCAGTCCTCGCCTCACTCTGTGCCCTCTGGTCTATTCAAAAGCAGCTTGGGAAATATCTTTAGCAAATACCTTTCCCCAGACTATACCTCTCAGCCATTCAGCTGAAAGACCGCATAGATCACGCGTGTCATTCTTTCTTTAAAATTAAACTATCAAAAAACAGGAGCTTAGAGAACAAAAAAAAAAAAAATAGTTATCAGCTCTAGTTAATTCCTCAGTAAGGTCTCTGGCTCATCTGATCTGGTACTGGGGATGTTCTCTTGGATGTTCTTTTTTGCAAACAGCATTGTTAAAATGCCAAAAAGCCTGGGTAAAGGTATTTAGCAGAGCATGAAGCATTGGAGGAAGCATCCCTTGCTCTGAGACACTTCTGCTGGGAGCAGCTACCGGCTCCAGACAACTCAGGCTGTCTCTTATCGAGGTATCAGAGGGTGGAAGGACCTCGGGTTGATCATGAGACCCAGTGGGACATCCTGACAGGAGGGTGCTTGCGGCTGGAAAGCTGATGTTTGTAGGGAAGCCCTTGGCTTGGAACAGCCCACGGGTGAGGTTGTAGAAACCTGTTTGCTAGATGCAAGGGGGGAGGCAGAGGGAGCCTCCTGTTGTACCACCGGTTGATGGATCTCTTGGAGGCACTGGAGAACAGCTGGAGTTGTGGGCAGAGCAGCCCAAGCACTGGAGTCTTTATGATGTTTAAGTTCATAGAATCACAAAATCACAGAATGGTTTGGGTTGGAAGGAACCTTAAAGCCCCCCCAGTGCCACCCCCTGCCCTGGGCAGGGACACCTCCCACCAGCCCAGGTTGCTCCAAGCCCCCTCCAACCTGGCCTTGAACCCCTCCAGGGATGGGGCAGCCACAGCTTCTCTGGGCAACCTGGGCCAGGCTCTCACCACCCTCAGAGTAAAGGTTAAGCCATGAAAGGACCTGGCCTATAAACTTCAAGCTACTACCCCTGACATCTCCCATGCCTGCACTCAGATCTGTGGTGCAAGCCATAAGAGGCTCCACGTCAAGATCTGGAGCATTTCAGAAGGCAAAAATTCCTGGGAAGGACTTTCCACCTGCTCTGGGGGCTAAAGCAGGAACAGGGCTAAGGGAACAGGCCAGACGCAGATGCAAAGAGAGGACAGTCCATGAGGGCAAGTCCTGTTTTCTGCACCAAAAAGCAGTTCTGCAAGCTTAGCCTAATTGCACAGGGGTGTTGGCAGCGTGTCAGCACTGTAGAAAATCAGGAGAGGTTAAGATCATGTTAATTTGTACACACACAGGGGGATCAGGAGAACTGGAAGCAGGGGTGGGTGGATGAAAAGAGGAGGAGGAGGAAGAAAAGGAGGAGGAGGAGGAAAAGGAGGAGGAGGAGGGAGAAGCCTCGCACACGAAAATGTTGGGTTTATGTGTGTGGGGGGGTCCATTTCCAAAGCAAGAATACAAATGATCCCAACAAAGCCCAAGCTGTCCTGAAACCCTGTAGCCAATTAGTGCACATCAATATTTAATCAGATCTCGCTATTGTGCAGCCTGGACTGTGCTACCCCAGCCCCTGCCACACTCACTCTTTCCCATCACAGACACACTGTTATGACACATAATGATATTGTCGATGAATAATTTAGAGCAGTTTTTCTCCTCTTCTCTCTCTGTCTCTCTCTCTCCCCGTGCCCTTATTAGCAGAAAATGTGGAACAACTTCTGGGAGAACGCGAGGAAGAACCTACTTCCATCATGTTTCCCGAGGACCAGCCCAGCCTCCTGCCTTCCTCAGGCATCCGTGGTGCTCCCAGGATGGGCTGGAGATGACCTTCCTGCAGTGGAGGAATAAGGAATACTGGGCAATAAGCTAAGAAGGAAGATTGACTTGGAAAAGCTTCTTGAAGGTATGTAACAACTTAAACTGAGCCATCTTACATGCCAAGGGTCATTGCCAGCAGGGAAAGCACCAGCCAGATGTCACAGAAGATGTCCAAGGAAATGTCCCTTGTCACTTTGGCTCTGGCACTGTGGGAAAACCAGGTCTGTCCAAGGACGCGGTGGGCAGCACTGCCAAAGATCAAACATGATTTCATGGGTGTAGCCCCCCTCCTGCAGGCAATCGTGTGCAAACTGTTGGGGATTCATCCATCTTGGCGTCTCAACTCCCCTCTCAACAACCCACCGGCTGTGGCCAGGCACTGTTCACACACAGGGTGGGATGGACCAGCGAAGCCATATGGTGTCTCAAGACCTTATGGACACCAGTGCGAGGAGTCACTGTGCTTGGGTTGCAGGACACGGAGAGGTGGAGAGGATGCTGTGGTGGGAAGGGCTCCATGGAGGTTCATGGTCCTCCCTGTGTGGTCTGAGAGGGATTGCAGGGGCTGCAGACAGGTACAGCCTTCCTCTGCATCGTGATGGGGCCTGGAAGTGTTGAGCTGTGCCTCCATCCCTACCAGGAGGAGCTGTGCCTCCATCCCTACCAGGTTGAGTTGTGCCTCCATTCCAATTAACCTGAGGGTTAATCTGTTACAGCAGATCCTTGTGCTGATCCTTTAGTAATATTGTGGGGCAAATACTGGCAGAAGCACAGATCTTAGAAATTACTTTACTTTCATATTAATCTGAGCCTAATCAGGGAGGCCGTTGAATTTGAGCTATTTTTCTGCTAGCTCCGCTCTCTTTCCAATCCTGGCCTCCCGTCAATAGCTTTTGACCTGGCGTCTGCCGGGCTCTGCCTTTCTCATCAGCAACTTCTGAACCTGTTGGCTGAAGTCAGGCTGCTGGGGTGAGGAGTCCCAGGGTTTATGATGTTCCTACAGAATGTAGGTGAATATAGAAGAGAGGAGCTAAATTAGCTCCTGCATCGTGGGAGACACTGAGTGGGATGGATAATGTGGTTTTCAAGTCCAGTATGGGTGACGAGGGAAGAAATAATTACCTCTATCAATGTTTCTTCTAAAAATTGCAAAAGGTCTTCCCCTGGCACTTTTTCCACCAAAAAAAAAAAAAAAAAAAAAGGAGGTTCTGTTTGGCCAAAATTATTTTGGGGAAAGAAAGGCTTGTCCTGATTTCAAGTGCAGGAAATTCAGTTGTCTTCTGACACTAGTCTCTGCTATAGAGGCCAAGTATCCACAGTCAATAATTCAGAGTCCCCATCCATGCCTAACTGATTTTTTCACACCACTGTGGGCTGGAGTTAACTGCTCTGTCCCACACGCATGGATTCAGATGGGAGTGCTGCTCCCAACGGGGCTGAAAATGCAGGAGTGGAGCTGCAGAGATGTCTGTCCCACAACCTGCATCTTGGTGGTCCTCCAGAATTTTCCCACAGGTTTACAGCAGATGGTGGATCGGTAGCTTCAGGTCTTGAGCTTCCACATCTAAATAATGTTTTCTTTAGGAACGGAACTGCACCTGAACTGTGCTGTTTGAAATGAAAAACCAGAATCAGAACTAGAAATAAGGCAGCCCCAGGACACGTAAGCTCTCCCACAGGTCACCTTGCGTTACTTTGGGGAGGTTTGATCTCCAAAGCCTGGAGAACTCAGAGGTTTGGTCACCCAAGCCTCAGGGATGTGTGGTGGCCACAGCATGACCCCAAGGCTGGCTGTGGGGCAGAGCCAGGCAATTCACAGTGCTCTGGGAGTAAGGGATGGCAGGGATGGAGCTGGATCTCCAAAGACTTTGTGAAATTATTTTCCTGCTTGTGGAGACAGCACAGAAACCCTTGAAAGGCGTGAAAACCTGGTTAAGCTTTCCAGGCACAGAGCAGAAATGGAGGGAAATGGCTCAGGACATCTCCTGCCTTGTGCTGTCCCCCCGTGCAGATGGTAACTGTGGTCCCTGTGTCTCCATCGGGCACGCTCTTGTGTTTCATTTGCACACTCTGAGCTGAGCAAAGCAAATGTCTGGTTTCGTCTCCGTCCAGATTTGCATGCAGAAGCTGGAACAAGCCCAGCAGCTCTCTGTCCACGTCACCAGCACAGCATCAAAGGTCCTCCGTCCTGTCTTGAAATCATTACTATTGGCAAAATAATTGCAACAACAAAACTACTAAAAGCCCTGTTTGCACTCCTTTCATCTCGGCTCAGCCAAGATCTGGCCAGCCTTCATAATATGTACTTTTAAAAGGGAAGAGGAAGAAGGGGAAGGAATCTTATCCCTATCCTCGTCTTTACCAGGGCATCATTGGGTATTCTCATGCGATAAAGCACAACATTATTCGAGTTTAGGGGGATTTTTTTGGTGTTTGTTTCTGAAGCAATGAGTGTCAAAGTTGATTATTGATTGAGACTGGGGGATCTGAGAACCGCATGAGGAAAAACTGACTGATTATTCAAACCCCTTTCTCTCTTCTTTTCCTTTCTTTCCTTTGCACCACGATTGGATTGATCGACCCCGTCTTCATTATCTTCCCTTCTCCTTTCTCTCTTCTGGCCCCTACTGGGGATTCCGGACTAAACTATGGCAGGGCTCAATTGATCCTCCGCAATTCACTCGCTCCTCGTGAGGAGGAAAAACTGCACCGCTGCATAATTCAAAAAGCAAACACAGAGAGGAGAGGGAGAGAGGAAAAATCAATACGGCTACAACTGATCCTGCAGATAAATGAAGCGGCGAGCGCCGGCGAGAGGGAGGATCCCTGGCAGCCGCCCGGCTGAGCCCAGAGAAAGTTCAGCAACTCGGAAACGGGCTCAGGTGGGGACGGACCAGCCCAAAGCCCTTCTGGAGGGGGACAGGAGGGAAAGGGGGACCTCACCCCACTCAGGAAAGAACCCGGGGTGCAGGAAAGCCCAGGGATGAGCAGGAGAGACCCCCTCTGCACCCACCACATGGCAGAAACTTCCTCTTTCTCCTCTCCCTCATTAACCTCCGGGGCTCCTCCTGCCTCCTCTCCAGCCCCAGCTGGGCTGTTTCCATGCTGCACCCCAAAACCATGGCAGTTTTCTGGACGGATTGCTGCTCCAGGTACAAAGCTTTGCCCTCTGTGAGCCAAGGGGGTTGTGATAACAGGGAAAAAAATGGAAGCAGAGGCTCCTCTGCCTCCCCAGTCCTGCTGGGAGGGTGACTTGTTGCCTTGCGCAGGCATCCTGCCTCCCTGGGAGGCAGCAGGCTTGTCCTGGGGACCCAGAGCAAAGCATTAAAAAATAAAAAAAAAAACTGAATCAAAGGCTAGAGTTTTCCACCTGCACAGAAAAGACGGGCTGACTCCGGGGCTGGCTGATAACCTGGGGGGAAAGCAGCAAGCGTTTTCTCTCCTGGCCTGGGCGGTGAGGAGGAGAAGGGCTGGATCCTCTGTAAGGGATGTGCTGGGCACGGGAGGTCTGTGTCGCACCAGGGACAGCCTCCCGTCACCCTTCCCATGTACCTTGTGCGGCAGAAAGAGGGGAAGGGAGTCAGGAGATCAAGGAGACGGCATCTCTTGGATGGTCTGGCAAGGACAGCCACTAAGGGGTGGCATCTGGAGGCCCTGCTGCCCTGGCTGCACAAGCTGATGTCCTTAGGGCTGTCACAGGGACTGAAAATGGCTCAAAGTTTCAGCTGTTGGCAAGGGAAAGATGAAATAGCAGCTGCATTCCCACCCCTGGAATAGGGGGTAGTGCCCCCTGGCTCTTCCCAGTGTCTCCAGTTCACCGCCCCTGTTCCTCTGCCTGGCAGCACGTGGCAACGTATTGCACAAAGGATAAAGTGGGAAAAATTAATTACCTGGGCTTGAAATCAAAGCCAGTGTGAGAACGGCAAGATAAAGGACACTGCAGCCAAAGCTCTGCCTTGAACAACCAAGAATTTGGGTACATTCGCTCTCTGAAGGTGAATTTTGCAGCTGAGCCACCTCTTCTTGCTCTTAAGCAGCTCAGCAAATATTAAAAAAAAAGCTACCCTGAGCATAGTGATCTAGTACGTTAAATGACAAAAAATAGGAGTGTCTGGGCTACATGTGCAGTCCTGTGGAGTGTCCAGAAATGACATAGTAAGAAAACCCTCGCTTGTACCAATGCATTGTCATTGTCAGGCAGCGCCCAGCCCTTTCCTGGCTTGTAATGGGTCCCCAGAAAGCCCCCGAGCTGGTGTCTCACCAGGACAGGGAGCTTTGCTGAGCTGCACTGAGGCTTCCTGCAGCCGGGAGAGAGCAAAGGCTTTTAAAACAATATTGCTCTGTATTTTAAGATGATTTAAGAACCCAGAGAACAGCCCAGCACTGGGTTTGCCAGCAGAAGGAATAGATTGTTCTCTTAAAAGCTTTTAAATGCATGTGATGGAAAGGGGAAATACAGCTGCCTGACTGAAAGATATTGCTGTGGTACCAGCTTCCAAGCTGCCCACACATCACTTTAACTCTGCTTTTATTTGGAGCTGGAAGACACCTTTGCTCCGTGGTGGGATCTTCAAGGATCCCCAGTGAATCAGGCACCCAGGAGAGGGATTTTGAAAGAATGTGGGTGATAAAGAGGGGAGGATTTTAGTGCTCCTTAGTCATCCCGGTGCCTGAATGAATTCCCCTGAAACACTGCAGTTACTCAGAGTCGAACTCCCTTGTGCAAATCCTGCTTTACCATGGTCCTCAGAGGGCTGGGAGGTGAGGTCCCGCATCCTGGAGCTTCCAGCAGGAACACAAAGCTGCTTCTCCCTGCAGACACCTTTGTGCTGACACACTGCACCCACCCGAGACGCGGAGGGAAGATGCTCACTCAGTGCCTCTGGGGGAGCCTGGAGCCAGCTGAGCCCCGGGAGGCTGGAGAAAGGCTCTGTCCTCTGGTGCAGGACACCTTGGCAGCCTGCAGAGTTCAGCCTTGGTCTCTCCTGGCTCTCCCCTTTGCCCTCGGAGCACTCATGGTTGTGAAGCGCTGATTCAATGCCTCCGGGACTGGTTTTCCCTTCATTGCTCTGGAGCAGAGCTGGGATGGGTCCATCTCCCAGCGACAAAATGCTGAGGGCTGTCCCGTGGCCCCAGGACTCGGCTCCAGATGCACCATCTCAGTGCAGTCTGCAATGTGACCCCGAAACAAACTCCCAGCTCCTCCGTCGGTGCCAAACACTTTGCACTGAGTGATGTCCAATTTTCTGCTCTGCTAAAACTTGCAGCACCAACCTAGACACCCTTCATTCAGTTTCCCCCCACTCCCCGTGTCTCTGGAAAACCTGTGCACATCCCAGCTGTTCTCTGGCAGCAGAACCATCTGCATCCCGCGTGCTGTTGGCTTTAAGGCCATTTGTACTTCTCCCAGCAGTTGCCCTCACCCTTCAGGTTAGAAACTGTCGGGTGGGTGGAAAGGGACAGTCACAAGTCCTCAGCAAGGAGAAATAATCAAGTTCCAGGACAAAGCCAAACTATTTGCCCATGTTTGTGCAGCTCAGATGCTGGGAAAGGCTCCCTGAGCCTTGCATTTTGGTTCACTGCAAATTCCCACCCATCCCCAGTGGACTCGGGTGCTGTGGGCAGAGTGGAAAGCAGTTGGAGACCTGGAGACAAGGTCCAAATTCCCCCAATTAGTTGTGTTCCTGGGTGCCACTTGGGCCATGTGCCCATTGTTGGTAGTCACAAGGATTCAGTGCCAGGTCTGGAGCATAAATGGCTCTGAAGAATCCTGGCCAAGGCTCCTCTGAACCATCATGCGACTTTATCCACACAGGAGCATGTCCTTTAAATGGCAGCAATCCTTATGGCTTTCCCAACATCAAATTTCTTTATGCTGTACACTCCCCCTGTCTTTCTGCCCTCCAGGGATGGCTTTTGTCTTCTGCTGATGTGCTACACGTCTCAACTTTTGTCATCCCCCAGATTGCCTGAGGCAGTGGAGGTGACCTTGCTGCTGAGCTTTCGTTTCCCTTTTACATAGGAAGCTCCTTCCTCCTTTGAGCTGCTCGTCACCGCGCTGTGAAGCTTGTTTTCCCCTCTTGTCAGAACAAGTCTCACTCAGGCAGGATTTGGCCATGAAAGACACCAGTGAGAGGGCGTTGTGATCAGCATCCACCACCTGGTCTGCCTGCCCTGGGTCTGTCTTGAAGATGGAGAAGGTGAGCCATGGTCTGCCATGCCTGACCCCAGCTCCGGGACCACCACACATCCCTCTCCCAAACATCCATCTCCCTCCAGGCCACACACTTCTCATTGGGTCCTCACTGCCCAAAAGCCCCTGAGGTGGGCTACAGAAGACAGAGCAGATGGCTAACGGTGAGTTGTTGCAGTAGAAAGAGAAGGGTTGAGAGGTGTAGGGTGTTGGACAGTCACAGGAGAAGGGTGGGAGGGTTTGTGGCCAGTGTATGCCACAAGGTTACCAACCAATGGAAGAAGGATGGCAGCTTAATTGCTCTAAAGAGGAGAGCATTGTGTACCTCTGGCCATCTTTATTACTTCTGTCTGTACCTCTCCTCGTTCTTCTAGCTCTCATTTGAGAATGGGTTGAAGCAGTGAAGTTGCTTTAAAGAAATAAAAGATTTGGGCAAACGAGCTGGTGATCATGGGTCCACCTAAGGTGTAGACTGTCATGGTATTCACACACAGCTGTATGTTGATGGATGTGAGGTGACCAGCAGAGCACTGGCCCATCCTCTGGCTACGCCAAGGTTGATGCCTTGTGGTCAATGATGACAAATGGTCCAGTGCAGACTAAAGGGCACTTTCACCATTTCTAAGGACAGCAACAATGGTACGTTATTGTCCCTAGACATGAACCAACCTGGTGGGTCACGTAATTGCATTGTTGGAAGACTAAAAGTTTTCCATGGCTTCTTGAATTTTAAAAATTGTTTTTGTGGCACACATTTGCTCACAGAGGGTGCCACAGGATGCACACAGACATCTCACAAAGTATTTCCAAAGACATCAGAGCTTTTACCCCTCAGCATAAATAAGGAGCCATGAGCTTTTCAGTCCAAATTCCTCTAGGATCCCAGCTGGAGACTAAAATCAGACTCCCCAAGTCTGCAGCATGTGCTGGGCCACTACATATTGCCAAAGAGGGAGGAAGATAGTCCTGATTTGGCAATGGCAGAAGTCAGTTGGAGATATTTAAAGGTCTCGTGGAATTAAACTGTCTGCCACCTGTGCTGTGATACTGGTTTGAAGATTTTGAGTGGTTGAGTTCCCTCCTCTCCTGCCATGACCCCCCAGTGCTGTCCTTTGCCTCCCATCAGGTGATGCTGGTCCTGCAGACATCGTCTCTCTGGTGTGGCCACCCCCCAGCCCTTCAGCACCCATTGGGGTCACACTGGCCTGACCCTCACTGGCCACATCTCTCCAGACCCTCCATCTCTATTTATGCTCTTGTTCACTCTGAGAGTTGGTGTGATTTCAGGCGGGAACTGAGAGAAAAGTTAATTCTCTTTCTTTGAGAGAAAACTGGAGATTTTCTCTGCCCTGACAAACCAGGACAGGCAACGTGTGGGTGTCCATTTCCACACTCTCTCTGTGGAGTAACATTTCACCAATAATTGACACTGTGAGACAGGAGTGGGTTTTTCTGCAGAAACCCTCAGTGCTCTTTGCCCATTGGGATCTATTCTCTAATAGTGATGAGAGAAAAGGGGAAGCAGGCTCAGCATGCAGAAAATTATTACTTCTCTCCAAAATATTCCACCTGCACTTTTTCTCAACACGTTTCATGGGGTGGAAAAATAAAAAAAAAAAACACAAAACAAAATCAAAATCTGAATTTCTGCAAAACAGCTGGAAGGGCTCTTCCTTGTTCAGCCAGAGCCCGGCAACTCAGATTTGCCAGTTTCGGGGGACTTTTCAGCTATTCTTTTTGATCCGGCAGCCAGGAGAGGGAGCTCGGCATCCTAGTCCCGGACCCCACTCGCCAAACAACGCTGAAGACAATGTTGATGATTCTTTTGTTCAACAAATAAAAGAAGTGGCCCACGAGGGAGCCGTGTTGGCAGCTGCTTTATAAGGGCTTCGGGGAATTGCGGAAAATCAATGCTTGCCAAAGGCAAAATGGACAGTGCCGGTGGAGGAAAACAGAAGTAACTACCAGGCTTCTGAGAGATTATTGCACAGAGAGGACCTGGTCTTGGGAAACTGGGGTGTCTTCAGTCCCCACAGCCATTGGTGGGAGCATCGAGCACTCCGTGTCTGTCAGGACCAGGAGCATTAGAAAAGCTTGAGGCTGAACTTGGGACGTTGGGTGTTTGTCACCAAAACCCAGAGGAAAGTCCTTTTAGTAAAAATTCTGGGTTCCTTTCCCAGAGCACCGAGGACTCAGCCTCGTCAGGAGCAGTAGGGATATTCAGGATATTCAGTGATTTTTATATTTCAGTGTTTGAGCGGGAGGATAGTCACCTAGCTTTAGGTGTCAGAAAGAGAACGCTCAGAGCATCAGAATGGAAATGGATTCCCAAACGTACTGAACATCGGTGGAAAGAAGGCACTTTAAAAAAGGATAATTATTCAGTGCCAGCCTGCCACCGAGGCCAGGAGTTCTGTAAGATTTGAAGGGAGACATTTGTATAGATAAAAAGAGCCCTGTACTCCTAACACAAAACTTCCTGAGCTTAATTATGTCAGTTTAATCAGTTCTCATTAGCAGTGCTGTGATTCCCGGATTTACTGGAAGTCTTATTTCTTTGTTTCCTTTTGATGTTTAAGATCCTGGGAAGAAGAAATGAAGAGCAAATTGTGGACCTGGCTTGGCCAACCTGTTGATGAATTAAAGATACCGCCTCGAGGGTTTTAGGGCTGCTTCTCAGTGCTTTTTCTGAAGGCCTCGTAAACCCCTAACAGGCTAATTTCAACCCAGGCTGTTGTGGTGCCCTGGTCCAGAGATACTGGCTCAGCACCAGCTGCTGGTTTTGGGGAGACCCTTCCATAGTGCAATTTTTTTTTTCTATTGCTTTTTTATTTTTATTTTAAATTTATTTTTTCTATTGTATTTGTATTCGTGCATCTTCTGTCTTATGTTTGGTGTCAATCCTCTGCCCGGTGACATGTAGTTGTAGGAACAGTGAAGGGAATGCTCCACGCTGAGGATGCTGGGAGGAAGAATATGACTCCCTGGGGAAGGACTCATGGTTCATGGACCGTGTCTCTTCAGCCATTCCCAGAGCTGCTGTGCCCACACAGCACGGACTGGTCCATGCCCCAGATATCACCCGTCTGCTGCACAAATGGATTTTAGAGGATGCTGTGTGATGTATTTCAGACACAAGGTCTGTAGTCTCTAGCTTTGAGGAACAAGGCTGCCCAGCCTTTTTCACTCACCCCAACTGCCGCAGTCTCGCTGGGGTCAGTGATGCCCCAAACCATCCAATGACCATCAAAGTTGATGAGTCTTTCTCTGTTTCCTTCCAAATCCTTTTTGGATAAGGACAGAGCCTGGGAGGAAACCACAGCCTTATCCCCACAGATACATTTCCCCTTGGGCTAGAGTGAAAAAAAAGTAATTTTGAGAGTGCCAGATGGGCTATGGAGAAGTGGTAACAATACCTGCCACTAAAATATCTAGCTCTATTACATGATGGCTGGCACTCAGCAGGCTGAGACCTGCACCTAAGCTGCAGAGCCCTGCGAGGCCAAGCACTGCCTTAGCCAGATGACAGCAATAACAAAGGTTGTGGGTCTTGGTCGTGGAGGGAGACAGCTATAGAGAGAGCTCCTGGAAGTCTTGGGTCTGTTTTTAACTGAGTCATTATCCTCTGTAAGTACTCTGTGCAGTGAGAAGATGCCCCGTTTACCTCCCAGCAGGCAAAGCCCAAGATATCACCCTCCCACCCTGCTCCTGGCAAATCCTGGCTGGCTTGGGTGGTGTTCCTCCGTCAGTGTCTTCATGTAAAATGGCACTTCAGCCATTCCTGAGAGCTCTTCCTACCCTTATCCAGGTGCTCCTCTGCCTGCATGGATCTCACTGACATGACAAATGAACACCTTTTTTGAGGATCACCTTCACCTGCTGTCCTATCTTGGAGAAGAACCAATGCCTTGAAGACCAAGCACCCGGACATCAACTACTTCCCAGCAACCCAGCTGAGGGTTTGCTCATCCCTTTCTCACTGACTTTATCCAGCAAAACCACCGTGTTTTTTGTTTTAACTGCAGCTCTTCCTTTGGGTGGTCCCTGCTGCTGATGGGCTGTTCTTGCCCTTAAAAGTTGCTCAGTGCTGTGATGGGGCTTATGAGGTGATTTCTTCCCTAGAACCCCTCCAAGCCATCAAAACATGGAGCCTCTTCAGTGAGATCCTTCTGTAGGACTAATGTCTACCATGAGACTTTTGCATTCAGGCATCAGTAAAGTGAATAAAGGAATCATGTACACACAACTTTAAGAGAATAGACTCAGGGAGGATGGACCTTCTGGTTCCTAATAGTCTGTGTTGTACGTTTATGAACTGCAAACACTTGAATAATGCATAATCACGTCTTCTTCACGGGCTTTCACCTCTTTTCCTATGCTTGAGGAATGTCCCTAACTGCTGAGTAATTTCCTTGTTGGTCACTTGTACTCAGCCTCATTAGCAGATCCTCACACCCATCATGAATATTCAAAATTGGAGCTCATTTGCAATTGGTGGGCGGTACCATCACGTGGCACAGCTCTCTCTCCTGGTTGGAAGGATGCCCTGGCTGCCCTCCTGCCCCATCAAATGGAAAGTGTGTTTTCTGGGACTGTTCCCACATTGACTTTGAAATTCCTTTCCCACAAACATTTGTCCTCTCAAACCAGTTGCTTTGGCAGCTGCAGAAAGCAGACATAAAAGAAACATGGGCATTTATAATTGAAAGGGAAAGTCCTTAGCTTTGTTGAATCTCTTACTGGAGGTGCCAATTAGAGGCCCCTGGATCCTGGATGGAGACACCCACCTGGTCCTCCCCAGCCCGTTTCGGGCAGGAGAGCAGCAGGAATCTGCAGGCTCTGCCAGGCTGGGTCAGGATGAGACCTCCAGCCTCGAAGCAAAAGTTGCGTGAGTCCAGCTCCCCTGTCCTGAAGCCAGCCAGGCCCCAGAACTTTTAGAAACTGAAAGGCTGAATGAAAACATCAAATACCAAGACAGTTTGCAGGAATATCAACCAGAGGAAAAAAAAAAACAAAAAAACAACCAAACCAAACTAAAAAACCCAACGGTTCCAATACCATCACTGGGCACAGACAGCTCCAGATTTTGTAGCTTCCAGACAAAGTCAGCAGCAACCGTCAGAATCTGTGTTTCAAGTCCGACCTTCTGCTTTTATCTATATTTTAAACCCCACACAAGGTATACAAGGCGAATGTTGCTGTTACAGTCAGAAAAGCCTAAATAATGGATGAAGAACAGAGGCTGCAAAGAGGGGCGGGGGGGGCAAGAAGAAAAAGAGAAAAAGAAAAAAAAAAGAGGAAGAGAAAAGCTTGAGGAAAAGAAAAAAAAAAAAGAAGAAAAAAAGGCAAGAGAAAAAGAAAGGAAAGAGCCCTCCAAAAGGGGCAGAGGCAGACACCATCAGTGGGAGCATTTCTCCTTCCACTGCTGCGGTGAGGGACATTGAGGATGGATCAGGGGCTTGTTCCTGGAGCAGTGGCCGTTTGCTACGCTCCAACCAGAGCTTCGGCGCCTATTCCGAGCTCCTCTTCCAGCGGTCACACAGCAAACCCCAGTAAGAAGGAGCCCAGAGGTCTGAAGTCAGGGATGGTGGGAGAAGAAGTTGTCCCTGATGGACAGGGCTGTGCTCTACTCAGAGGTGCTAAAATATTACCAGGATCGGGCCCTCTTGCACTGAGGTGGGGGGTTGAGGGAAAGGTCTGGCCATCATGGAAGCACAGATGGGGAACTGCCCACCCTCTTCCAGGCAAGGGTGAAGACAGGACCCCTTCTTTTGCAGTGGTCTGAGGGTGCTCTTTGCCTTGCCTTGCTTTCCCCAGTTATCCGTATCTTTTGAGGTTCATGACTAAGAGGGATAAACCAGGACTTCAGGTGCTGGACCAGGAACATCTCTGTGATGAGAGGAAGGGACAGAGCTTGTTCAAAAGGCTTGGACACAGCTGGCACATCCACAAAGCTCCTCCTGAGCTGGAGGAGGTGATTTTCTTCCTGATACCACTACTTCAGTCCCCAGCTGGGCTCAGGATTAGTGGTCAAAACTGGTCACAGTGGTGTGGACATGATGAAGACACGTCTCTGGGGGCATTTGTCCCCTCCAGAGCTGCAGGGAGGACAGCAGGGGGACATCAGGGTGATTTTAGGGGCTGCTTTCACCTTAAAACTGCCTGGGACCAGAAAGTACCCTGATTTGGGACAGCGTGCAGTAAATAAACCCATCAGCTCCAGTGCCCAGCACTGCCCATGCCCAGCTCTCTTCCCCTGGCATCATGCTCCCAAAGCTGTCCTTCTATTCACGGGAAGGTTTCAGAGCCTATGAATTAAGGCCATCAGGGAAAATTGCTGTCTAATGAGGATTTTAACAAAGGGAGCCATAAAGGCAGAAGATCTTTGTATGGAAACGTTTGCTGGATTCTTTATTATTTCCGTAAGAAGTTACTCTGGAGGCAGTGACTGCGCTTTTGCGGTGGGACCTGGGGCTCTGGGGAGGTACTTGCTCTTGGCAGCATGTAGCTTCACCTGGATCCCTCCGAGGGCAATTAGCATCTATCGCCGGGATAGCCTCCAGCGGAATTTAGACCCCTGAATGGGAGAGGATGTTATGGAGCTGAAGGCTGGGAGCGGGTCGCAGGAGACACCTTCCTGCAGCTCCAGCCCTGGGAGGGCGGCTGGCTCCAGCCCGCGGGAGCCAAGAGCCTTACGAAGCAGAACGAAGCCATCAAGGCTTGGCGCGGAGGCAAAGCTGCATTTCCACTCCCTGCAAAGTGCACAGTCACCCGTTCCTGACTCCCCCCCTCCTCCGGTTTGTTTTAAGTGGATTCTTTGTTTTCTCTTGTCTCTGGGCTTGCTCTGCAGGTGCCGGTTGTTTTTAAGGGGCGAGCTGCCCCGCTGGAGTGGAGGCTGTGTTGGGGAGCACAAAGCGGCTCCTTGCCAACCAGCCCGAGCCCTCTCTCCTCCTCTGCCTTTGGAAAGATGCCCGCCAGCAGGTTTTTATCAAATCCTCTGTGCTGGTGGTCGTGGCTCGTATCACACAAGTGACTGCCTGACTCCAGCCTTGCCCAGCAGAAAGAGTTTGATTCGCTGAGATCTGTCCCCAGCCACCAAACGTCGGGGTGTCATCAGTGCTTAGAAAAAGGCAGAGAAGCAGCTTCTTTTCTATCCGGACTCCTGGTGGGGTCACCTCTCCTCTCCCCCCTGCCCTCCACAAGCTACAGCCCACCAGGTCACAGCCAGACCCTGGCACCATCCCTGGGTGATGCCACCCCATCACCCACTCTCCTTTTGGGGTTCCAGCCCAGAAGAAGAAGGAGCTGGAGCCCAGTGGACACCGGCAGCCCCTTGCCCTGCTGCTGACTGCAAACAAGGTGGGTGGTGACCACCAGCGATGGAGGAGATGCTCTTGCATTATCTCTCAGAGAACTGCAGTGAACCTGCCAAAATGGGCAAGAGTTGGACTGGAGATGGGAGAGAGGGAGGGACAGAGGGGAAAAAAAAAGCGCTGAAGCAGAGCCAAACAGAGGTTTTCACAGGGATTGCCTGAAGACATCTGCCAGGGTCAGATAGATAAAGGTGTTAATGCCAAAGGATCATCATTCTGCAACTGGTTTATTTATATTTATGGCCTGTCAGCAGGGACTGTCCTTGCACCGTGAGGCTACTTGAAATGAAAATAGGCTGCCACGCACAAGGGACGTTGCCTGATGTGACAAAGGGAGCACAGATGATCTAGAGAGGCTCTTACCTGAGAATCACTGGACTAATGACTGGTTCGGCACTGAGACCTCACCACGGGGACTCACCCTGCCCGTGATTCTGGGGGTTGTTATTCCCAGAAGCTTCAGTGCCCGAGCAGCTGAGTGCTGTTTTGGACACTTTAATTATCTGGCCCTGGGCATTGCAAGGCAGTCTGTTGGTGATAACTATGCCCACCTATAGGGTGTGCATCCCCCACAGGGATTTTTGCAGTCAGTAGCTGTGGTGAGAGTGCGAGCACTCCAGCAACAGCAGGAGAGGTGGTAACTTGCTTAGATTTGCTCCTACTATGTCTATAATTTCATATACTTCAGAAGACAGGGGTATCTGGGGTCAGGTCTCTGAATCATGATGGTGCCAGTATCAAATGGCACAAGAAGAAGTAGGGAAGGTGGGCACGTGGGCGTTACTGTGGGATAGGAACACCAGCAGACAATGTAGTGGCCCCATGGGCAAGTTCATGGCGCTGCCCAATCTGTGCTCTGTGTCCCTTGCAAAGGTTCTCACCTGCACAGACGAAGTCTCTTCTCATGGTGCGGACCCAAACCTTCACTAATCAAGGTTTTTTTTTCTTGGCAGTAGAAAGAGCAGGGAAAGAGCAAGGTTGGCAAAAATTGGAGGCATGAAAGTTAGTCTGGAAGGACATTGATCCAGCAGTCGAGGGAGAGAGAGGTTCCCTCATTCATGAGAAGTATAGCGAGCCATGTCGATACAATACATTAGTAATAAATGGTGGGAGAATGGGAAGAAACAGCATGGCCGAAGGGGATACTCAGGTAAGAGTTCAAAATGCCTCTTCTGTCAGAGCTGTGTCAATCAGCTTCTTTAACAAGGCTTCAAAAAAAAGTCTGTCTGGAACATCTGAAAATCACCCTGGGTTGCTGTAGCCATCAGAGCGAGAGCAGTGCGGGCAGGGGCTTATTTCTGCGTCACCAGCCAGATTCGGTCCTGTGCTCACACCACCCACAGAAAGCACAGAGCCATCCCCTGTTACACAGGAGCACAGCGGTCAGAGAGTGGCGAGGTGCTAGAGAGCCAAACTTCATCCAGTTTGTCTCAGGGGCCACCCAAGGGACACTTCTGGTGCCCAAAACGGTTGGTGTGAGAGCTGTACAGAGCCTGAGGGACAAGGGGCTGGTGGAAGGACCATCTACCCCTACCTATGTGCAAAGGGCACTACGTGCATCCGAGCTCCCCAGGCCAAGCAGATCAAGTGCTCACTTCCAAGCTTGGCAGAGGTGGCCCTGGGGAGATGGGTGGAGGACCAGTGTCTCAAGAAGGGCAGGACAAGTGGCCTGGAGGCCAGTTGCCTTCAACAGCCAAGGGCAGGAGGGGTGTCCCCACTGGGGCTCAGATCTCCACATCTGTAGGCTGTAAGAGCAGCCGGACCAGTCCATGTAGGAGACCAAGGCAACTTGCTTGTCCAGAGCTGACCATGCAAAGGCACTGCAAGGTCCGTGAGAGTTCCCCCAGCAACATCCTCAGGCAGGCTGAGGCAGGGCTGTGTGGCCATGTGGTGTGTGCAGAGACTAGCAGAGCTGGTGTCCCAGGATCTCCTCAGGCTCAAGGAGACCCTGCAGACCTGGTTTTGAAGTCTTCTTGGTCAACACTTCACTGAGAATTCTACTGTTGGAAACAACAAGGCTGAGCTATTGAACTGATCTCCACGCTTCCATGATCTCAATAACTGGAGGCCACAACTCCTAAGTTTTAATTGAACCTTTGCTCTCAGCGAGGCCCAAAGAGCAGGGCCCTACAGAGGGAGCTTGAAGGTTTCCCTAATTTAACCAAAATATCCTGCAGCCCATTTAACAGCACATTATGAAGTTTTATCATAAATAATTAACGCTGAACTACAATTGACATTATGAAGCATGTGGCTGGCTCGGTGAGTCTCTTCCAACAGTCAGTCATTCACAAGGGGGGGATGCGCAGCCATGGTGGCAAACATCAGCCCCTTCCCCCATCAAGAGGAGCTCTTAATGCAGCCACTTCTGGTGCGGAGCACAGCAGCTGCTTAACAGCACCCTTCCAGGCAAGGGGAGAAGGAAAACATCATGTCTACACTGGATTGTGGGGTCGATTTGTGGTGGCAGGAGGTCCAGAGCCTTTGGATGGAGCTCCAGGGTTGGCACCTTGCAGGGACAGGTCCATGATTGTGTCTGAGGCTCTGCCCTTCTCCTGGACAGCGTGGTTTCAATGGGACACCAGCTCTCAGGGGAAAAGGCAAACCTTTTCCTCATCACTTGCAGTCACTGACAGCTCCTGGCAACTTCTGCAAGAAACCAAGGCTGGAGGTCCATGCCCAGACACTGGGACCCAGCTTAGTCCCTGCTCCTTTGGTGGCTGCACCTCCAGAGGTGACTGCACGTCCCAGCGATGGGCAGAGGGACTCCCAGAGCCTTGGCTTTGGGCAATGTCAGCACCGCTTGGAAGAACTGCCTTCAGTTCCTTGATTCCAAGGCATCTGAGAACAACATTTGACCCAGGGCTCAAAGTTTCCTGAGGGAAACCCGTTCCTCATAAGCCAGGATCATCAATAGACTGGCTGCTTTTCATCCCCTGTCTCACAGCAGAGCTGGGCTTCTCCATGAGCTGTGGGGAATACAACTCAACATCTCCCTCAGCATCCCCACCGTGCCTCCTTGTCCCCTCCCCAGGCTGGTTCACACTCCTCGGGGACACATCACTGTCTGTCCACCTGCCTTTGCAGCAGAGGAGAGAGCAGCACAAAGGTACCAAGCAGGGGGGCTGCCCCTTGGCAATGAATTAGTCATGGCCAGAGGACTGACCCCATGTCCTGCTGCTCGGGCTGGCCGTACCCCGCAGCTGCTGGGGGGGGGGCTGCAAACAGCTGTAGAGCAGAAGATTCCCATGGTTTTGGCTACAGAGTGCATCCAGAGCCCATCCCCACCCTCAAACCCCCTCCTTGAGCTGGGTCTTTTAATAAAGACGTACAGGCAGCGCGCTCGAAGAGCTCCCTTAGATCTGAACCAAACAGCACAGCTAGGGTAAGAAAAAATCCATGCGAGAACCCGGGGGTAGTCGGCGCTCCCAGATGCTGGCTGCAGGAGAGAGGCAGAGCCGCTAAATCACTACATAAGAGGCGCGGAGAGGAGCCTGCGAGGGAGAAACCCGGGCAAAGACAATTGAAGCATCTCCGGGAAGAGTCATCAGAAGCCATTAGCCCATGCAGGGGAGGCTGGGCTGCCTCCCCCCGGCTCCCAGCGGGGAGGTTTGGGTCTCTAATGGGAGAGGTTGGAGCCTGGGACTCCCTTGGTGCCTCTCTGCTGGAGGTTGGGTCCCCGGTTTGTCTGCCCGAGCAGGAGGTGGGAGAGCGGAGCAGGAGCCAGGGAGATCCAGCATCTCCTCCCTCCACCAAAGAGTCCCTCTGAAGGACCAAGTGGTCTTCCCAGCAGGAGAAGGGAAGACCCGTTGGACCTGTTGGAGCGGGGCCAGAGGAGGCCATGGAGATGCTGGGAGGGCTGGAGCCCCTCTGCTGGGAGGGGGGGCTGAGAGAGTTGCGGGGGTTCAGCCTGGAGAAGAGAAGGCTCTGGGGAGACCTTGGAGCCCCTTACAGTCCCTCAAGGGGCTCTGGTTCATGGAAGACGTGGTTTTGCTGCCCTATTTAACCAGCAGTAACGGGCAGCGAGGCTGGGACGGGCTTTCCTGCAGCCGGTGGTGAACCAGGCGGAGTTCCTGCTGCCAAGCTGGAGACCAGGGTTGGGGTGTGCGTCGCTGGAAGCGCTCTCTGCCCAGCAAACTCCCCCTGATCCACCGGTAGCAGCCGGGGAGTCCCGGAACGGCTGAGCAAGGTTTTATACAAACACACATGCTTTTTTTTCCTGATGTGAAACGAAAACCTTCCTTGCCTGGTATAAATAAAACATCGTTCTTAGTTGACATTTTCATATTTCTCAGAGAGCTCTTATTTTCCTACAGCTGCTGGAAACGTCGGTGAGATGCCGCAGATGAAATATAGATTTTTACCTCTGATCTCTCTATCTCCAGGATCCCAAAGTTTCTGAAATCCCCTGTGAGCTTCCCTACTCTCTGATTCACCCAAAGATCCAAAGCCGAATCCCACAGGGTTTTTTTATGGCTAAAGATGAGGCACTGTTCCTGCGGGGCTTCGGTGGGAAGCAGAGGGCTGTGCCTGGGGGTGGGGGCTGGGGGGATCGAGACCTGGGTCTTTGCATGGGAAAAGCACAAGGTTAAACTTCTGCAAGGATTTCTAAAACACAGATTTAAACAGAAACACAAACTTGTAGCTTTATTATTGTCCTGATTGTCACTGGGATGAGTGTGTGGAGCTCTGGTTTTGCATATTAGGATCAAGCACTAAAGCTGCCCGTACTGGGGGCAGATTGAGGCCCCCAACTCCTGATTTTGGTAGCAAGAGGAGGAAACTCAGAATCTGATCCTTGGAAATGCAAACCAGGGGGTATCCCAAGGGTGAGTGTCAACCAGCTTTTTCTGTCTCTTTCTGGAGCTCCCACCCTCTTCTGACCAAACTGGGTGGAAAGTGGCCCGATTTCTGCAGTGCAGGATGCGATTCCCAGGTGACCAAAAGCTAAGGTGCATGAATATTAACCCACATTTAAGTGTCAGGCTGTGGTAACTCAGACCAGCCCATCCAGCTTCACCTTCTCCCACCCCATGAGCTCTCTGCATCGGAGATCCCATGAGCTCCACGTCACAGAGATGGTGTACTTTTAGGTACAGAAGATGCTGTACACAGATCATGGAGATCCCACGAGCTCCACATCATCCGCTCATCCGCAGCTTTCCCTGAGCATCTCCTCTGCCCACTGAGGTGTTTCCTCTTCTCTCCTACTCCCAGCAGGTCACCAGCCTGTTGCTCCCACTGTGCCCTGAGTTGGTCTGACAACACAGAAAGACCTTTCCTCACCTGATGTTGCTGAGCTCCCATGGGAACATACAAGAAGGGGCCTGATCCTGCACTCCCTGCATAATCCCAGGTGAAATCCCAGTAATTTCCCCAAACTGGGGGAAGAGTTTGGTAGCAGAGAGTGAAGAGCAGATATGGGAAACCTATGGCGCGACCCCGGACCTGGTATTTGTGAAGAACAACTGGTGAGGTGGGGAGGGGGATAACTGTCCTGCCTGGTCCCCCACCCTGAACTCAGCCACGGGGTTTGCCCCATGCAAATCCCTGCCCCGTTTCCCAAACTCTTTCCGCAGACAGCTAATTGCTGGCCGCCTTCTTGGGTTCCCCCGCAAGCCCGGCTGTCCCCCTCCCCGCTCGGGCACCTGTGAAGCCTGTAATTACTGCTTTGCTCCTTTTTCCCCCGTAGTGGAACAGAGCCTACTTCAAGCATTGGCCTCTTTAAAAATACATCTGCTCTGCACTGCACTAAAACACATAGAATAATAGAAGAGAGTCCGTCAGCAGGGGCACCCTTTACCTGCATGGCTTTCAAAGGCAGGAATCTTTTAAAGAACATGGAGCATTTTCTCTCCTCCAGACCCAGAGCTGAGTGCAGAGCCGTGACGTGCTGGTAATATTTGAACGAGGGGGTTCTCGTGTCCATCCTCTGCTCTGTGGGCTGGTTGCAGCGACACACGTGTGGTCTGGAGTTCTTCCTCTAAGGCCAGGAAACGCCTGTTGCTGTTGCTGGGGTGGCAGCTGGTGGTGGCCACCTTGCCGATGCCCCACATCCTTTAAAGCCCTGCATGAGGACTAGAGCTACAAGCTCCATGGATGGAGATATGTCCCCCACCCTCCACCCACCCCAGAGAGTCCAGCTATCAACAACCCTCCTTCCCTTGTTTCCCTTCCTGGTGGGGAAATCAGCTCCTTGGCCCCGTGGCCAAGTCGATCCCTGAGCCTGTGAAACCAAGCAGGGTGGCGGGATCTGGTGCAGTGTTACAGCCACGTTCCATTCTAAATGACTCTGTTCTAAAAGGTGAAGGAGGGACAGTGCTTCTCCCAAGGTTTCTTCAAACCCCTCTGCCTTTGCCTGGAGTGACCAGACTCAGTCCAGCAGAGCATGGGTGACTTTAAGCACGTTCCTGCACACTTTGGTGGGTGGTGGCATGGACACACTGGCCGGGATCTTTGATCTATATGCTCAAGGGACTTAGATGCCCAAAGTCTTGGAGGGTCTTGGCTTTTGTAGCAGAAAAAAATAGTAATAATAAAAAAATAGAGTGTGGCATGGAGCTAAACAGCTTGGAAGTAAGCCCTGCATTGCAAGAGCCATCCTTGATACCAGGTCACCCAGCAGCTCCCAGAGCTCACTGGGCAGAGCTCCAAGAACCCATGTCTAAGAGCTTCAGCAGCCCAGATCTGGGCAACTTTCCTCAGGAAGCCTTTGCAGCACCAGGGGTAGGGCTCAGCTCTGCTAAGCTGCCATGTCCCCAGTTATAGGTGTCTGCATCTGAGCTGGTCACTCAGCATCTTTATGGTTTGTGAGTAAGATGTCTCCGGAGAACCAGCCACCTGCCCTGTGTCAGAAGTTGATGCTAGAAAGAGAGGAACTGCACTGTACACCCCTTGGTTCCTCTCCATTGACCATAACTGGAGCCCAGAGTTCTGGACTCACCTGTGCACCCCTGCTCTGGAGACCCCAAATGCATCTGTGTCAAATCCCTGGTCAATTATCGGTGTGTGATGCTTTTCAGCTCCCAGGATGAATCATCTCCGGGCCAGAACGCTGGGGGAAGGAAGAAGGCCTGGCCCCCCCTCATCTATTCTACCAGCTTGGAGGTAGATTAGGATCTGAGTCCTCCGGGGTGGCCATCACCTTCTCACTGAGCTCTGGGCCAGCACCAGTGGTGGGTGAGCAGGCACCCTTAGGGGCAGGCCTCCTGCCAAAGCCACAGGTCTGACAAATCTCGAGGGTAGCTCGTATATCAAACCTCAGATGATAGAAAAAAATAAAATGGTGAGAGCTGCGTGTCCAGCCCAATCGATATCCCCTTCATTCAGTGCTATTTTGGCTGCAGGGTCGTGGTTTGGGGATGTCCTTTGCTCTCCAGGAACGGGGAGTGTGTGTGTGCCCAGGACACTCTGTGTGTGTCTCTCCCTTCTCCCAGGGCTCTGCTGCCTCTCCTTGCCCTGGACTTTCCTCCAGCCTCACCCTGTGCAAAGAGGCTGAATTTGGGGGGATTTGAGTTCCCGTTGGGAATCCAGCCTGGGCCCGGACGCTTGAGGTGAGACCCACATGTGCTGCTCCAGAAGGGGGAGAGCCGGGAAGCCCCGAAGCCCCAGTGATGGGCTCCCACTCCTGCCCACCAGCCTGTCCCCAACCCTTGGCGAGCAGCAGCAGGAGCCGGCCACGGAAACGGAGAAGAAGGACCATGGCTGGGACCTGTCCCCGGGCTCTCCTGGCTCCCAGACCTTCTGCCGGGAAGGACCAGCAGCTTTTCCTGGACCAGCAGCTTTTCCCCGACCCGTGCCCGGGAGGTGGCTCTTCAGGAGAGGGGCTGGGCCACAAAGGGGGCCCCTCTCCACCTCCTCCCGGACCACCCCCCCTGTGCATCCCGGACTCTCCCACCCGACCTGGGCTGGAGAAGGATTATCAGGATCAATCCCTGGGATGCTCCTTCCCACTGCCCCGGGTGTGATGAGTTCTCCAGGCCTCATCCCCGCTCCCCAGAGCTGCTGCCCGCCCTTCCCGGCCACCGGAGCTCCCGCTGCTCGTTATCCGGGGCTGCCCCATCCTTTGCTCCGGCTCCGGGACGGACCCCCCCGCCCCCCGCCCTTACCTGGCAGCGCTGTCCGGGGAGGGGGGGCTTTTCTCCCCGCCCGGGGGGGACCCCCGACCGGCCCAGCCCCGCTCCGGCTCCCGAGCCCGGCGCTTTGCGTTTGTGCCTGGGAAATACCGACCCGCCTTTTTATCATCGCGGCTGATAAATATTGCATCGCTCGCTTTTGCAAACTTTTAAGAGCGAGGTGGGGTGGGTTGCGGGGAGGGTGAGGGGTGGGGGGGGGGGGTGGGGAGCAGAGCGGTACCTGCGAGTCACCGGCAACCGGGGCACCCGACCCCGGCCCCGAGCTGCGACCCCGGCGCCCCTCAACCGCATCTGTGAGGAGGGGGCGCCGGGGGGGGGCGGGGAGGAGAAGCAGCAGACTGGGGTGTGTTATGTCTGAGAGGGAGAGACGGGGAAAAAAGGGGGGGGGGGGGGATAAGAGCGAACAGGGCCCTGCTAATGCTGCGCGGAGCTGAATCTCCAAGGCCCCCCCGGGCAGCACTCAGCATCCAGCCTTCATTAAAATTTCATCGCCAGCACTTGGCCAAGGTCTATTTATGAAAATGCGCTTTTCGCTTCATGGAAAAAACAGGGAACGGAGCGAAAAGAACAAAGGCGGGGATGGGGTTTTGCGAAGCGCCCCGGCACGGAGCCGGGCGGCCGCAGATGTGCGGGAGAGGGGGGTGCGGGGGTTGGGGGGGGGCACCGGGGCGGGCGGTCCCCGCTGCTTGCTCCCGTTCCCAGCGTGCGGGGTCTGCCCGCACCGCCCCGCTCCGCCGAGCCTGCCCCGCTCGCACAGGTTGAAGCGGCTCCTCCGACAGTTATTTCGGGCGCTGCACAATTTTCTTCTCTTTCCCGTTTGTTTTATTGAATTATTTTCTCCCCCCGTCCCCGGCCCCTATAAAACCTGTGGGTGCGGGACCCGCGCCGCCCTCCCCGCCTGTCGGGGTGCAGCATCGCTCCCCGCTTCAGCCTAAATTACCCACCCGAACGCCCCGGCTCCCGCGCTTGGAGATATAGATATATACATTTTATTTTTTTTTCCCTAAGTTATAAACAAACCTCCATCCCACCCTGCCCAAAAACAAAGCAACAAACAAACAAAAAAACACACACAAGAAAAAAAAAAAATTAAACGAAAAAAACCCCAAACCAACCAAATACAAATAATGCAAACTAAAGCACCCCCCGTTTCCCGCGTCCCCCCCGGCCCGGAGGCTCCGCTCCCCGCAACGCGCCTTTCGGGAGAGGTTTCTCTGCGGGAGCCGAAACCGGAGGGAAGCGGAGCCGGGAGTTCAAATATCCCTTTCTCGGTCCTTTTCCGTCGCAGCCCGGTCGGGGCCGGGGGGAGGGTGGCCGGGGCTGCCTGGAGGGACCCCCCCCCCGGAGAGGCGGAGGAGGGTCGGAGGGACACGGCCCGTCCCCGCAGCCGTTTGCGGGAGAGCCCGGGCGATTTCAGAGCCCAACGAATTCAGCCCCTGGGAGCATCGTCCGGGCTCCCAGGGACCCCCTCCCCACCCCGGGACCCACAGGTGGCGCTTCAAAACACCCCGAGTTTGGGTTAGTCCTGGGGGGGGGCAAGGCAGGAAAGAGCCCCCCTTCTCCGGCTCCAGCCCCCCCGGTGGGGCTGACCCCCGGCGGGTTCGCTGCGGGGGAGCCCCCCGCTCCCTCCCGGGTTGGGCATGGGCGGCTCTGCCCCGCGCTTCCCTGCTTTTCGTTTCATTTCGTTTTGGGTTCTTTTTCCCCATTTTCCCGGCCGGAGGCGGCGGGGATGGGCTGGAAGAGCCGCCCCGGTGGGTACCGGGGGTCCCCGGGGCCGTGCCCGGTGGCCGCAGTGACTCCAGGAGGCAGGAGGGTGAGGTAAAACGTGCATGATTTATTTGAAATGCTGCAGCGTACACAGACACCAAATTTCATTCAGCACACACACAGCGAAACCGAATCTCGTTTAATTTAAATTTTAAAAAAGGAAAAAAA
>QJSC01017077.1:12780-126010 GCA_003697955.1 Calidris pygmaea | reverse complement strand
CCCCAAACTGGGACTTACCCCTCCCTCCGGTTGTACCCCCCAAACCGGGGCTCACTCCCATCTCTCCAGTTGTAACCCCCAAACCGGAGCTCAACCTCCCCCTCCGGCACTGCGCATCCCCGGGGGTCCCCGCCACTCTCCTGGTGTCCCCCCCCCTCCGCCCCCGTGGCCGGGATGGGGGGGGGGTGTCGCTCGGGTCTCCCTCCGACCCGCACCGGGCCGGGGCTGCGGCCGCCGGGCCCCGCTGCTGCCCCGGGATGCCGCCGTCGAGCATCCCCGCGGCTCGGCACGGAACGGCCCGGCCCGGCCCGGCGATGCTCCCCGGCTGCATCCCCCCAGCCGGCTCTGCCAGACCCTGCCCCCCCTGCCCGCGGCTCCGGGCTGGCTTCATCCCCCGGGGGGATTTGGGGGGCAGAGCAGAGCCGAGCCGGGGTGCGAGCAGGAGCCTTCCTGACCCCCCTCCTCCCTCTCCGCAGGGACGAAGTCCCCGGGGTTAAAACCCACCAGAACAGTGAAATAAGGAAAAGTTTCACCAACTTTTTTTTTTTTCTTTTTTTTTTCTTTTTTTTTTTTTTTTTTTTTTTTTTTTTTTTTTTTTTTTTTTTTTTTTTTTTTTTTTTTTTTTTTTTTTTTTTTTTTTTTTTTTTTTTTTTTTTTTTTTTTTTTTTTTTTTTTTTTTTTTTTCTTTTTTTTTCTTTTTTTTTCTTTTTTTTTTCTTTTTTTCTTTTTGCCCTGTTTTGACGGAGCAACCTGGCTGTCACCCAAATCCTCCTGCCAGTGCAGTGTCCCACGGGCTCCACGTCTGTCTGTCTGTCTGTCTCTCTGCAGCCTCTCCATCCTCCCCTCCCCAGCCCGTCACTGCCTGGTTCTGCCCTACAGCCTTTCTGCCTCCAGACCCCCCCATCCCTATGAATTTCCAGGCTGCCCACGGCGTTTCCCTCCATCCCTCCCTCCCTCCCTCCCTCCCTCTCCTCCCGCCTGCCCCCGAGCCCAGGTCCCATCGCTGCAAAAAAAAAAAAAGCGTGGAGGTGAAGTTTGGTGGTTGTATGACGGATGGTGGGGGGTGGAGGGTGTTCTTCACAGCCCCCCAACTCCTTTGTCTGCTCCAAGACCTGCCCAAAGGTGTGTGAGAAGCGTGACCAGCAGCAGCACTGCCAAGCCCAGAGCAGGGGGGTGGTGGAGAGGGACCCCCAGTCCCTGCTGGGGAGGGGCATGGCAGCCGTGGGGCGGATGGGGGGGTAGGAGGGTGCTTGGTCATGCTGAGAGCAAATGCCTTCTCCAGGAAAGAGCCTGTGTTCATCCAGCCCAGAAAATCCAGCCCCAGCCAAGCACCTCGGGAGGATTGTACGCGGTGGAGGAGTGTTAGGAGTCAGGGCAAGTATCAGTTTTCCTGGCCCCTTTCCCACTCACCCTCTGCTCTGCAGAGCCGGCACACGGTGTCCTCCGAGACGTCCCTCCTCAGGGGGATCCTGCCAGGCACCTCGGGTCACACAGGGCCAACAAGCGTCACGAGGAAAGGAAAACCCTGACCTCATCGCAGCCTCACCTGGGAGGCTGAAGTGTCCCCCAAAAGGTGCTTCCTTGGCTCCGGACACGCCTGGGGAAAGGTCAGATCCAGTGGCAGGAGACTTTGAAAGGAACCATCAGGGTGGGTGCTGCTGCTCAGGTTCAGGCACAGCCAGCAGTGACGCTTCTGCAGGGAGAAGGTCCCTACCCTGGACCTGTGCAGGACATGGCTCGTGCAGAGGGCTGGGGGAGAGGCCACGGGGGGACAAATCCTCACTCTGGAGGAGTCTACTTGGGGGAAAAACTGCACCAGCACCATAATGCTGCCAGGAAAGCCCCATCCCTGGTGGCCAGAGAGATGGGAGGTGGTGCATGGACAGTCCCTACACACCACAGTCCAGGCAGACCTTCCTGTGCATTAAAGCATCCTACATGTGCCAGAGGCCACCAAGCCCGGCAGCGTGGCCTGCCAGCATGCTGATGCTCTGGCTACAGGCAGGCAGGAGCAGGCAGGAGCTCTGGAGCCTCTTCCCCTTCTTCTTTCCATCTGCACAGCGCTCTGAGTCACGGTCTCCCCTCTGCTGCCTGCGGAGAGATTGCAGCATCAGGCGATGGGCAGCGAGAAGCTGCCAGAGAGGTTCCCCAGGAGCTTTCCGTACCACAGAAAGGGGAATGGTCCCTCCTGGTGCTCTGCAAGGAGCCCAGGCACCTTCTCTCCCCTTTAGCTGACAACCCCTGGATTTCTTAACTCTCTCATGGCAGCCAGAAAATTTTTTTCAAGGTATTTCACCACTTCTTTTGCTGGGCTCTTCTCACTGACCCCTCTACCTCCGTCCTCCTCGCTCTCTGCATTCCAGCAGCTCGGAGGAGGAAGGTTGGAGAGAGCGTCTCAGTTCCCCAGCCCTGGATTTAACTCCTCCCCAAGGAAGCACCAAACAAGGAGGAAAATGTCTACAGTAGAGAAAATAACTAACAACCAAACGGCTTCCGCAGCGGTGGTGTGCTGGTTGGTTCCTCAGCCATTCCTGCTCCTGAACCTGGAGACTGTACTTTGCAAGGAACGGGCCAAACTTTCAGGTGGTTGCCAACGCTCGGCTACGAGTTTGTTGAGTGACACGGGGCAGCTCTGCAACCCTCCCTGTAGTCTCTTCATGTAGCTTTCCTCCCTAATTGCTCCATAAATGCAGTACTCCAGACCCTCCTCTCTTATCCCTCCGTATGAATAGCTCCTGTGAAGCTGGAGGGATTTCACCAGAATCAGCAAAAATGAGAGGAGAATGAGGCTCCTCCCCTACTAAGACCAAATAAAAACACCGAGCCTCATGATCTGAACTCCTTCCAGGGGAAGCCCAACTTCCAGGCCAAGAGCTGGCACTCCAGCCTGGCTGGTGGCTTCGGGAACCCTTGCTGAGATAAGCAGGGTTCATCCCTAGGCAGAAATGAAGAACCAGAAAGCTCTTCATGCTCTTGCTGCTCCTTGTGATGGTCCAACAATGTAGTTATCTGCCGTGGCATGAAAAATATTGTGGGTATCATGACATCTACAGCCACTGCATTAGATGCTCTTGCTTGTCATTCCCACTAGAAAAATAATCTTGGAGACACTCTCCAGCAAGGTCCGTGCTCAAGAAACTCCATCCCTCTGTAGCTTTTTGAAGATGACCCACAATTTCTTGGTCTGGCTTCCTGCCCCTAACCAATAAAATCTTGCAACACTCCACCTAATCCCCGTGTTTTCAATCAAAGGATAACTCAATGCAGACTTTTCAGAGGGTTGTCCTGCCTGCCATGTGGTTTGGTGCCTCAGGCAGTTGCCTCCAGACTCCAGCTGTTTTTATTACCTAAGTGGGTTTGATTGCTCCTTCATTTGTGCCTGAACGAGAGCCCTTGGCACCCTCGTGGGCTTTAATGGGGTCTGTGTGTTCTAGCTACCAATTAAACCCGCTGGCAGCGATTAACAGCTCCCAGCCTAACGCGAAGGCAGAGCAGAGGGGACACGGCTTTCCAGGTCTGCGGGAGAGGAGCCGGTGGGAAAGGGACACGACTTTCTGCAGAAGGATGGAGCACAGGGTCCTTTCCCTGGGCAGGCAGCTCCTCTCGGCTGGAAACGGCTCTGTCCCCAGGTGACCGCTGCCACTTCCTTCTCATCGGCAGAGGTCGGGCTCAGAGTGTCCTAGGAGCACTTTGTGAGAGACCAGACACGGTTTCTGGCAGCGGGTGGGTGACGGTGACAGTGATGGAGGGCACTCAAGGGTGGATGTCACCCCCAAGTGTGGGCAGAGACGTCAGGGGACAGCCATACGGACCGGCTGTCAGGACTGCTCCTGGAAAATGTTGTGTGGGGTGGTGTAGAGATGAGGAAATCAGTGTATGGAGGGTCTCCCCCCGCCTGGTCAATGTGACAGGTAAGGGGACCATTCTCCCCCCATCCCTTTTCCCTGAGGTCCTTCCCAGGGCCTGGGCAGGTGGAAGCAGCCAAAAATGGTGAGTTTCTAGTGCATCGGAAATTTTAGGCTTACAAGAAGTGTGGCCAGCAGGGTGAGGGAGGGGATTCTCTGCTCCGGGGAGACCCTCCCCCCCACCCAGTGCTGCCTCCAGCTCTGGGGCCACCAACAGCAGAAGGACATGGAGCTGTTGGAGAGGGGCCAGAGGAGGCCACGGAGATGCTGGGAGGGCTGGAGCCCCTCTGCTGGGAGGGGGGGCTGAGAGAGTTGGGGGGTTCAGCCTGGAGAAGAGAAGGCTCCGGGGAGACCTTGGAGCCCCTTCCAGTCCCTCAAGGGGCTCCAGGAGAGATGGGGAGGGACTCTGGATGAGGGAGGGGAGCCCTAGGAGGAGGGGGAAGGGTTTGACCCTGAAAGAGGGGAAATGGAGCTGAGATGTGGGGAAGAACTTGTTTGGTGTGAGGGTGGTGAGAGCCTGGCCCAGGTTGCCCAGAGAAGCTGTGGCTGCCCCATCCCTGGAGGGGTTCAAGGGCAGGTTGGAGGGGGCTTGGAGCAACCTGGGCTGGTGGGAGGTGTCCCTGCCCAGGGCAGGGGGTGGAAATGGAGGGGCTTTAAGGTCCCTTCCAACCCAAAATGTTCTATGATTCTACGACCCATTTCTGCCCCAAGTAGCCAGCCCTCCCAGCAAGGCTCCCAGCCCCTGCCTGCGGCTCTGCCTGCCCTGGGGCAGCATCCTCCTCATCCTCCTCACCCCAGGGCCACATCTCCTCGGCCCCGCTCCGCCGCTCGGCAGCTCCAACACAACCCGCCGCCATCTGTGGAAACCCTGGGGAGGACCCATCCATCAAAATTAAGATGTTTGGGGATTAAATGCTTCGATCTCATCGGAATTGACGTTTTTCTGACGAAAATTGGTTTTGTCAGAAAACGTGTAAGCGGCTCTACCTGCCAGAGGTCCGCACGCCGTGATGGGGTGATGGTTTAAATTGCCTGCTTGAGTGCAGGAATGGAAAATCAAGCCCCAAGCGCTTTTTAACTAAACTGAACTCTCCAAGCTCTCTGACTTGTGAGCAAGGCCCATGGCATCGAGGCGAACAGGGTACCCGTGCTACTTGGTGTGAGATTTAAACTTGGTGTGAGACCAAAAGCAGCATCACGGCACCCTGGAGGGATGTCCCACGTGGTGCCGTGGCGAACGGTGGCCTTACAGAAGACTCAACGGGGCCCAAATTCTGGGCTGGAATTAGAAAAAGACACCAAGGTTCAAAATATCCTGCTTCCGAAAGGCCTGTTTGTCTGGAGGCTGGGAGAGGAATGCAGAGACAGCTCCTGATGGCCATGAGCTCTCCTCAGCCTGAAGAGCACGATGTACTTTAATGCCCAGGTCTAGCACTTTAGGTGTCGGAGAAAGGCTATCTGTGGAGGCCAGCGCTGCCAGCCAGCTTGTAAAAATCCTTATTAAAACCCCGCTGAGCCTAATCGTGAAAGATAGCTTTTTAATTAAAAAGTGCAAGCGTTCAGCCAACTTTTACAGGAGATTGCCACGACCCCAGGAGATGCCAACCAACAAGAGGCTAAACCCCTTCCGCAGGGAGGGATTTTTCCCATCCCTCGTTGGCTGGCGGGGAACATCTCCGGCTCTTTTAAATGGGCAAATTCACAAGTTTCCTGAGTGTGGTTTTCTTCCATTAGGAAATGGGAATCCTTTAAGGGCTCACCCAGGCAGCAAAATTCCTCCACTCCATCTATTGCATTAGGAGCCGGGCGTCCGCCGCGGCTCGGCCCCGCGGAGCAGGAGAGCGAGCGAGAGAAAAGAAAATCCAGATGGGGCAAAGTGTAGCTCGACTTTTTTAATGCTAAATTATTTACAGTAAGTAAAATCGTGTGTGTCAATTGTGAAAAGAGTCCAATTTGTTTGATTTACATTGCAGGGGGGTGCCCTAGGGTAGGGGGTGTTTAACTATCTCCTCTAATGTAATTGCCTATGGCAGCCCGTTAAATATTTGATAGGCTGCCTGAGCAAAGTAAGGAACTTGGGCTGATACGCTCCCGCAGCCCTTTCAGCGTATCAAATGTATTTGCAGCCAGAGAGTACCTGAGCCCTCTCTATTGTGTGACTGGTGCCAAGCACGCTCCTTTTCAAGCCCACGCAGGCTAAAAAAGGGCATGTTTTAGCCCACTTTTAGGGTGCGCTTGGGTTCTGTGGGAACATGCGTTCTCCGCTGGAAAATAGTGGCTTTTCCCCTCTACCAACAGTTTTGATTTACTTAAGGAGCCCAATTTTCTCTTTCCGTGCCCCAGAGGGAGCGTTTTCTTCAGCTGTGCAGCAGGAAAAGCAGTTTCTGGTGTTGCCAAGGCTGTGCACGTGGCTTGGAGGTCCCTGCCCTGGATCGCGGTGGCTGGGCAAAGGTGGTCTCCAGGCAAAGGACGATCTGGCCCTGGGTCAAACCTTGGCTAGTGAGGGGAGACAGGGGCTGGGGGAAGGACAGCAGAGGGGCTTGTGGGCACCAGCAGCTGAGGTGGACTGCAAAAAATTTAAGGGTCCCAGCTTGAGCAGCCCCAAACCAGCCTCTGACAGCTTTTATGGTACTAGTGTGCAAGGTGGAGAAACTCAGAGTGACCTGGGTCTGCCTGAGGTGTGTGAGGAGAGGCAGAAGAGGTCCTGCCCTTGCCCCTTACACTGCTCCTTGGCTGTCCTCCATGGGACGGACACACTGGGTCCTTCCTCCCCATCCCTGGTCCCTTTGTGCAGCAGCACAGTCCAGCCTGAAAACTCACCAGCGCAGTAGTGCTTGACCCAGGATGGCTCCTGTTTCCACTCCCATTGCCACTGGCAGCTCTGGTCCCAAGAAGACAACTGTCCCTTGGCCCAAGCAAAGAGGAGAAGAGCAAAGTGATTCAGTAGTCACACTCTTTTCCTCTTTCTGTGTGTATTTGTAGCACAATTAATTTGGCAGAGCCTCTGAGAAAGGTTATAGAGCATCTCTTCCTGCCACTGTCTCAGGAGCACTTCCACCACCAGGGAAAATCCAAGGGATGAATGAGATCCACTGTCCTCCTTGAGCAGGGGGCTGGTTCGGTGACACCTGAATTGCAAACCTGCTCCCACCGTCTCCCTTCTGTTTTCTAAGTGTCCTCCCCAAACTACAGTCAGAAAGCAGTTCAACAGCCCAGGGTGTTGACCAGGACCTTCAGGTACCGGTCCCCTTCCAGAAGTTACTGCTGAGGAACAGAAGCAAAGACCTCAGAACATCACCTCCACCAAATATCATTAAATTAGGAGCTGGAAAAAAGAGATGCAGCAGCCAGGAACAAACTACTGAAGATGAGACAACTCCATGTAGTGACCAGGAAGACTCCTCTAGCAGGAAAGATGCAAACAAGTATTTCTATTCAGCTTGGGAAGCTTCTCCATTTTTTCCTGGCCAGTCTGACCTGGATGTCACAAACAACCTGATGCCCTGATGCCCCTCTACCAAGCAAACCACTGACTGAAGCACTTCTGGTCATGTCGTGTCCTGACTCTGCCAACTGGACTGTGGTTTTGGGGGAATTTGGCACTGCTCGTTGGGAACTCACTGCAAGCACAGATGACTACACTGAGGTCAGCCAAAAGCAAGTAAGACCCACAATAATTGACCCAAGTTCCCATACAAACATAGAGCACAGTAGGTGGCATTGCTTTCCTAAAAAAAATATAAAAATTCTACTCGCTTACACCCCAGGAGTGATTCCCACACCACGTGTCTGGGCAGGTCCGGTTGTGACACCGGCTGTACCCAGGTGCAGGGACAAGAGGGATATATTGGTACACGGAGTTTGGTGGTCACCGGAGGATGCTGATGAGGAAAAGGAGAGGTGTTTGACCTCCTTCTTCAGCCAACAAAAGAAGAGCTCCCAGAAGACAGTCGGCAATGGCTGACACAGCTATTTGGTTGCAAAAGGAGGAGGAAAAGGGAAAGGGGAATTCATAAACTGCTCTATTAGTTTTTCTTCAACAAGGAATTAACCACTTCTTCCTCTCCCAGGAAATCCCAGGTCCCTGCTTCGGCCAGCTCTGCTAGACCTGTCCAAGCCCATCCCAGCACCACCAGCTCCCTTGACAAGGAAAGATTAACTGCCTCTGTGCCCCACCTGAAAGGTCAGACCTTTCCAGGGACAGTGCTGTGCCCAAGACCTCAAACACCTCTAGCATGGGGATGAGGATGTGCTGCTCAGCTAAGGCTGGGAGAAAGCCCCTGTTCCTCTCTGGTCAACCTCACCAGTCCCTAGGAATTTCTAGAGGGTAGGAAATATCACATCACCCGCCTGGGATGGTAAATATTTAACAAGGGGAACACCCCCTTCCTTTCTCCCTTCCCTCTTCATGCATATTCAGCTCCTGCATCCCTTTCATCTGTCAGCACTGTCCCTCTCCCTTCTCCTGCTCTCCTCCATCCCAGTGCCACCACAGCACTTAAAGCCCTCAGGGGCGGTAGGGAATTAATCGAGGTGGCCACAGATCAGGCACAGGGAGAGACTGGTAGGAGTGAAGAGCATCAAATGTGCCTGCAAAGGGCCCAGAGGTAGAAAAATGGGGAATGGGCTGTGTCCCCACTGATGGACACCCTTGACTTGTGCAGGCTGCTTTTGGGGGCTTGCTCTATGTCCCTAGTGGACTCACCAGTTTGCTGCGGCAGGGAACCAGTTCAGGTCAAACCACATCAGCGAGTGTAAGATGCTGTTGGGGGAGTTTTGGCACCCAAGGAAGGCTGTTCCTCATCACTTCTCCACTCACTGGCACAGATGGACACACAACCCTGCCCCAAGGAGCACCTCCTGGACATCCATCACGTGAAGGAGACGGGGAGAGGTGGAGCTGTGCTCCCCTCTGGAAAAGGGCGTTCAAGCCGTGTGCCAGGAGGGATGGTGTCTGCAGGTCCTCTGCCCTCAGCAGATTCCCAGATTCCCAGATCTGGAAGAGATGCATGGAAGTCTCCAGTCCAACAGCCTGGTTGAAGCTGGGCAGGTTAGAGCAGGTTGATCAGGGCTTTGTATAGTGAGGTTTGAATGCCTCTGAGAATGGAGATGGAGATACCATAGTCTCTCTGGGCCCCTGTTGGGTGAGGAGGGAGAGGATGCCAAGGATCTGAATCTACAAATGCAGTCAAAATTTACCTGGGGGTGTTGCAGATTAACCATGGAAATGCTGTGGGGCTGTGGATGAAGGCAACTGGGCTTAAATGGCACCAGCGGCCAGGCAGAGAGGAGCAAGTGGGACCCACACCAAACTCCAGACTGGTCCCCATGAACCCACTGAGGTTTCTCAGAGGGCTCCTCAGGGTGGCGGTCGCTGTGGCTGGGAGGCAGGGGCAGGATGGGGTGAAGTGGGGGTGGAAGATCACCAGGAGAGGAGCAGGAGGAGAGACCTGCTGGGCTCCCGGGGATGCACAGGGAGGTTTTGCGCAGCGTGGCCACGCAGGAATCTAGGCTCATGGTCCCAGGCCCCCAGGGGCTCCCGGCACACACACAGAGCTGCCGACACGGAGGCTCGCTGTGGTTCTCCATCCCTTGCTTCTCGCTCCGGCTCTTACAGAAACCAGCTCTATTAATATCCCCATCTCTTCCTCTCGGCCCATTATTCTCCTGATGGCCCAAATTTCCAGTTAGTTCCTCTCCAAATTTAAATGATTGCTTTCCCCCTTCTCCTCTCAACACCGCCCCCACCTCCCCCCCCACCTTTCCGAGAGATGATGTCACTGATGACCTATATTCTCCTTCCTCTTAAATGACTGGCGCCGGGGCTATTAGATCGCTGGTGCTGGGCTGTGATTGGCTGACAGCCAGCCCCAACCTCACAAGAAACCACGGCCATTCACCAGGAGCAGGGGAACTCCAGCGTTGCCAGCGGGGTTGGAGAAAGGGAGAGGAAGGAAGGATGGAGCTGGCTGGAGCCTACTCCCACCCAGGGGGAACGTTACCAGGGAAGGGAGGAAGGGGAGCCGTAAAAGAGTTAACAGCTTCGACCGGAGGAGAGCAGCCATGGAAGCTGTGGAAAGCATCTTCCCTGTCCTACCTGCTATCGGGGTCTGCCAGGACCTGGCGGCTGAGACCCCATGGACTGCTGAGACCCCATGGATTGCTTCTCTTCTGACCCGTCTTCCAGCCCTGTGGCTCCTAAAGCACTGTAGATCCTGGTGGGAACAGCATTGCTATGTGTGCCTGCACACCTCAAAGCCTGTAATAGTCCAGCAAAAACCTGGAATAGCCCGGTTTGTTTGGGAACAGACTTTTTAGCAGGGCCTGTTGTGATAAGACAAGGGGTAAAGGTTTTAAACTAAAAGAGGGGATATTTAGACTAGATATAAAGAAGAATTTTTTTATGCTGAGGTTGGTGAGACACTGGTCCAGGTTGCCCAGAGAGGTAGTAGATGCTCCGTCCCTGGAAACATTCAAGGTCAGGTTGGACAGGGCTCTGAGCAACCTGCTCTAGTTGAAGATGTCCCTGCTTATGGCACCGAGTCATTAGTCAGTGGAGAAGCCAAAGCTCTATCAGTCTATGGAAGAGAAGTCCATGAAAAGCTGGAAAGAGACCTTCCAGATGGTGGGAGGGAGCATGACAATGTCCCCTCTGCTGTTCACAACTCTAGTCAAGGCATCTCAATTCTAAAGCCTTCCTAAGACTCACCTCTAGCACTTCTCAGCAAACAACAGGGCTTCAGTGTCCCATTTAGTCCCAGGCTGGGGAAGAGCCACCATGACCCAATGCCTTTGGTACCACCTGGTGTTGATCATCTTGAGACCACATTTCTAAGAAGTGGGAGAGGGAGATGATGGGGGAGGGAGATAATGAGTTGAGGTAGGAAAAGAGGTCCCTCCCTTTCCTCTAGCCTTGGCCATCACTACCATGTCTACTTTGTGCGCCCGATCTTCTACATTCTTTCAGCTCTTCAGCCTACTGCTAATCCCCAGCCTCGTGAGTCCAACCCAGGTCCTTGTTGAGCAGAGATCCCCAGGCAGCTCTGCCCATGTGACCCAGCATCCCAAATCTCCATGCCATAAGCCCACCCCTTCCTGGCCAACTCCCACAGCTGGCAGGAGACTTAATTCTGCGGAGGAAAGGCCCAGCCATGCAGGAAAGGCATCCCAAAGGCCAGTTGTGGCATCCTGCTTCTCCCAAACAAGCCACGATTGACTAAGATGTGGGTTTTTTTGGCTAGATGATTCAACGTCTAGCTACAGGGGCACCTCCATGGCACCCACCCACAGAGGTCCCACTGCTCAAGACCCCTGGCCGAAGGGACACAGCAGCCACAGGGGACAAACACACTGACTGTCTGCTCATCTAAATGAGATGCCTTCTGGTCCTTGCCTGGGTTTATTCAGCAATGGGGGTTCCCTAGAAATTAATTTCCAGCACAAGAGAGAGGGGGAAAAGCAAGAACAAGAAAGAAATCATAAGAAAAAATAAAGAAAGAAAGAACAGAAAGAAAATGAGGAGAGGAAGAGAGGAAAAACAAGGAAGGAAAGAGAGAGTCTTGGTTTTCTGAGTTAGAAGCAAAATTATCTTGATTTCCATTTGAATAATTCATGTTTGCCACGGGCCATGTATTCCTGAGCTTGGGTGTCAAGTGTTTATTGAATATATCTCTTGACAGGGCACTTGTGTGATATTCAGCCATTGCCAGAGTGTTAAAAAAACACACACAACAAACGTAAAAGGCAGGGGGGGGGAGGAGGAAATGCTGAAATGACGGCTTCCTCCACCTCAGTTTGAGAATAATTGGTCCAAATGAAGCCCCTTTCCTTTCAATAAAGAGCCTCCCCCTGCCCCCTCCCCTACACCGGGAACCAGCTGGGAGCCCAGCATGGGTGGCTGGGACATTGTCCTTACAGCCAGAGGGAGAAGCTCTGTGCTCATCCTAGATGAACCTGGCAGCTGCTGGAGGAATTAGAGCCTTATTCTCCTCCTCAGCTTTTGACAGGACATGGAGATGTGATTCTAAAGACTAGAGAAGTTCCATCCCAAAAGTTTCCACCTTGGAGGGAATCCCAGTTATGCTGTAAGCCAGGTGGACCAGGGTTGGTTCCTGGGTGTCTTGGACCACTCACCTCCATCTCATAGTCCATGTGGCCACAGCACTACATGTTTAAGTGTATGTCATGTTCTCAGGTGTAGGGGTTCATTGCTGCCCAGACAGTGGTGGAGAAAGGATGGAGGTGGTGAAACACCAGATCACCCTTCCCAGGTTAAGCCACCTGAGCAATAAAGGAGAAGAAAACCCAGCCACCCTGGTCCTCGGTCCTGGGGGACAGAAGGAGAGACAGAAGCTGGAGGAAGGACATCTCCTCTGCCTGGGGGAACCCAGACCTGACCAGGAAGGCAAGCCCATTACCAGTGGGAAGGTGGAAGGCTGTGGTGGCCCTGGGAACAGGAGGACTGGTAAGTCTCTCCATCAAAGGCAGTGTTGGCAAAGCGCTCAGTGCAGGATGGAAAGAGGCACCAGAGCCAAATCCGGTTTCAGGGCAACAAGTGGGGAAAGATTTTGGACGATATAATTACAAGTTCTTTGGAGGATTCAGGGAAAAGCTCACACCTTCCCACCCCAGCACTCACACAGACGTTACTCCTCCCGCAGCTCTGGAGGTCGAGGCGAGCTGTGAGGGCAGAGGAGGGGGGGCTGCAGCAGCTGGAGCCAGTTCACGGGCAAAGTCAGGGTCTTCCGATGGAAAACAGCCCTGTGCAGGGAGACACACTCCTGGGTGGCTGCTGGCAGGCGCCCATCAGACCCACAAGCCGCCCCACAGCACCACCTGCGACCCTGGTGGCTGGTACATCCCCGGGGGGGCACCGCAGCTGGGCTTGGGGGGGGGGGGGGCGTGAGGGGCAACACCATCAAGGGGGACCTGAGGGCGATGGGAAGAGAGGAAGGCAGGGATGCTCAGGATGAGAACTTGACCGCTGCACCCCCCCACCAGCCCTCCCCAGCACCCCAGGGGGACCCCAAAGGCAGAGACCTCCTGAAGAGGTGTCATTTGAACAACCGCCCGGGCAGGGGGAGGCAGCCAGACAGGGAGACGGGAGCCTCTGGCCGCCTGCTCCCTCCCAGCACCCAGTTCACAGCTGGTGCACCAGCAGGGATCCCTGCTTGGCCATATGCTCTACGTGCTGCTTCAATTACCCCTCGGAGGAGCCGGGGGCTCGCACAGCTCCTGGGAGGGGGAGGAGGGGGCCGTGGGGGAAGGGAGGCGAAGCCGGCGGGGAGGAGGGGGATCCCCCTGCAGGGGCAGGATGCCAAAAATGGGAGCAGGGCTGACGGGTTTAAAGCAGAGCAACTTTGCTCTGGTCTGTGCGGGAAACCCCTGGTGTGCCCCCAGGGCATCTTTGAGTACAGAGCATCCCTCCTGTCCGAGAGCATCCCTGGTGTCTGAGAGCATCCCTCCTGTTTGAGAGCATCCCCAGCGTCCGAGGGCTTCCCTGGCACATGAGAGCATCCCTGGCACAAGAACATCCCTGTCACTCTTCTCCTGACACCAGCCTGGGCCTGGTTTTAGCCACTCCACACAGACCAGAGAGCACCCCAGGGTGGGGAGCCCCTCTGCACCCTTTGGGAGTGGATCTGGCTCAGAAACCTTCCAGCCGGGGCTCAGGACCTGATTCCAGGCACTAGGGATCCATCCCCAGCTGTAAGGGTGGCCCAAATGTCCCCGGTCCTCCTTCTAAAAAGCTGGTTATTTCCAACCTGAGCCCCTGAAGAAACTGTGGAAGTGGGAAACCAAAAATTTTCCACTGCTGTCTTCATTTCCATAAAAATACCCCTGTGATTAAATAGAAGTGTTCATAGGAAACGTTCTGATTCCTTGAAAACAATAATTCCTTTAGTGGAAAACCAAGAACCTAAAACTGAATATTTTTTGACCTCTACCCCACATTTTTTATTTTCTCACCTTCTTTTAACTTTCTTCTAAAATTGTTTGGGTTGGGGTTTCAATTACTGAAGAAATGTCAGTTTGTGATTACCTGATGAAGGTAAAAGCTACTTGGATTTCTTGAGTAGTTCTAATACTGGATTATTCGTTTCAGCTTGCAACCAAAGTGAGGAAAAATCTTGACATGAGCAATGTTTGTTGCTCTGGTGCTCATTAGAGAGATCACCCTGGTCCTTTTCATGCCAAAAATGTCTCAGCCTTACACACACACACACACACTTCATGTTCCTCTGAGCCGGATTCAGATTCTTTATTCCTTAGGAAAACTGGTAGGACTTTCTTTTTTTTTTTCCATTTCTAAACAGAATTTGAAAAAAAAATAAAATTTGCATGAAAAAAAGGTTAAACATAAACCATCAGGGACTGACATGAAGCTTATCAGATAATTTTGAAATTCATCACCTTCCTTTCAACTTTTTTCCAGCTCCTGGAAATACTGCCATGATCAGGAACAGCAGGCTCCGCCCCAAGCAGTCGCTGTGAAAAGAAAAACATGTCAACGTTTGCTACCGAGAAAAGCATCGAACCAGGACGTGTCAGCAGCCAGGGCAGCATTTTGAGTTGGCAAAGATTCAACCAGAGGGTTTTGCTTGTGCTTGTTCTGATCTTGCTGCACTGTTTCTGCCCGGCTGCAAGAGCAGAGCCTCTGTTGTGACTCCGGAGAACTTCCATGTCCACAGCCCTGGCAGACACTCCTGGATTCATGGAATCATAGAATCACAGAATGGTTTGGGTGGGAAGGGACCTGAAAGCCCCCCCAGTGCCACCCCCTGCCCTGGGTAGGGACACCTCCCACCACACCAGGTTGCTCCAAGCCCCCTCCAACCTGGCCTTAAACCCCTCCAGCTCCATGTCCTTCCTGTGCTGAGGACTCTAGAGCTGGATGCAGAACTCTAGGCCAGGTCTCCCCAGAGCAGAGCAGAGGGGCCAAATCCCTCCCCTCACCCTGCTGGAGATGCAGCCCAGGATGTAGGAGGCTTTCTGGGCTGCCAGTGCATGTTGCTGGCTCATCTGCCAAGATGTGGGCACAATCCTCCAATTCTTATCAAGCCAACTGTGCCTTGATGTTCACAAGATGGAAACTGAAGCCCCCACCAGCATCACTGAAGCAGGAACGTCTTTCTTGCCTGGGTTGGACCATGTTTCCATACACCTGGAGACCATGGGCTGTGCCTCAGATGGTGCCTCCAGCGAGCATCAGCAGCATGGGCTGAGGCCAAAATCCTCTGATGCCGGTGGGACCTGTTGCAGTGAGGTCTGGAGTAGCTGCATCAGACTGGGCTGGGAGCAGAAGGTGGCACCACCCTGAGACAGCCTCCCCCCCGAAACAAACGAGTCTTCATCCTGACCCTCCTGGAGCGGGGAAAGGGAATTAGCAAAAACAAATCAGGTGCTAATTCCAAGTGTCAAAGCCACTTGAGGAAATTGCTTTGCTTCTGGGAGACCCGCAGGCGGAAAAGCTCGTCTGCATAAATGAGCCTCCCGCCCGGCAGCCACAGAAACTTCCACGACTCACTCCTCTGCTGTCACTCTGTCCCCGGGACCTCTCCCCACCCTCGCCCCCCCCCGCCCAGAGCCCCCCGAGCCCTGCTCCCCCTCTCCTCACACCAGCGGGAGGAGGAAAAGCTGGATGGAGGGGTCCGAGAAGGCGACTCCGGAGATGCAGTGTCAGCCCCAGCATCCGCAGGGTGGGGGGGGAAAAAAAGAGGCAATTTTAGCCCAGGCCCCCACCCCCCCTCCCGGTGAGTGACAAGGGCCCGGGAGCGCGCGGCAGCAGCTGTACGGTGCCGGCTGGTTTTGTTCTGGGGACAAAAGAGCCGAAATTGCGCTTGGGCAGCAGTTCAAGCGGGGTTTCCAGTGCCCGTCTGCAAACAGACCCTCCCCGGAGCCTCCCCCGTCCCTGGCCAGGCAGGTTGCCCGGGCGGGCAGCCGGGAGCCCTCGCAGGGCTATCTGGTGACAGGAGCACACTTTTGTCCCCGTTCCTCCCGGGGAAAGAGGGGAGGCATCTAAAGCAGGGAAAGTTTATCCCGTCACCGGCAGGTTTCTTTCCTTTCAGAGGAGACAAAGGTGTCTGTGCTCTCACAGCACCTGTGGACCCGCATCTCCTGGGGAAGGGGATCAAAGCAGCCCCACCTCTCAGGTACTCCATCCGTGATGCCCTTACCCCACCCTATTTTTAAAGCCATGTTTCTGGTCCATTTTTAACCCCATGTTTCTGGTCCTTGAGGGTACCAGCCCTCCCAGTGCTCCCCCGGGTGCTTCAGTCGCTCAGGGGCTGGTGTTCAGCCTTTCTCCTCCTCAGCTGTGGTCATCCTGCTCTCTGAGGTCAAGTAAAGAGCCCCAAGGTGACTGTGCACCCACAGCATGGCCCTGCGACCTGGCAGAGGAGCATCTCTCCCCTGGGTCTGTCTGGAGGAGGTCACACACCATGCGAGGACAGCTTCCTTCACTGAAAAGCAGTGCACAGTTTGGGAGAAAACCATCTGACACAGGCTCAGTCCTTGCACCAAACATGCAAGTTACTTCCAAACTCAGCTCTCCTATTCAGCAACCGCGTGATGGTATCCAGAATTCTCATGCCAGATGAGGGTATTTTCAGCCAAGTGTCCACAGCCACCTCCACGACAGTGGGAGGCACTCGGACACACAACACACACACATTTCTAACTTGCCACCAAACCAGCAAGAACAATAAGGTGTCAAAATGTCTTTGGATCCCCTGGGATATAACAAAACCTGCAGGAAAGAGCATTTTTCGGAGAGGAGGAGGTGACACACACTGGGAGGAATATCTGGGCAGGATGGTTTATTTGACCTTCGTGCATAAATCTTCACTGGCCTTTCTGACAGGCAGAATTCTTCCAGGCGGGACCTGGGGGACTTAGGAGAGGAAAGGGTTAAGAGCCCTCCAGGCCATGGGACCTTCCCATATTGTCCCTTTTCTTATCCCCTGCCACTGGGGAGATTAGCAGCAGAGATTAACCTGGTCTGTGCCCCGAAGGCACTTTGGAGATGAAGAGCAGAGGAGGGAGAGAGTGATCTTTGAGTTCCAAAATGCTTGGATGTCCCTGTAGGAGGTAGAAAAGGGCTGGAGGGAGAGAAGGTCCAGAGGGCTGGAAGGGGAAAGGATGTGCAGGGACGATGGAGAATATTAACAGGGTACATCAGCTTTCTGCTCTGAGAGAGAGCTCCAGCCCTTGGAGCTCATGAGTTCCTGAAGGGCATCAGCGACTCAAGAGCAGAAAGGTCCCTACGATGAGGTGCAGAAGTCTCTGGGATGGGACTTTGTGGCAAATCTAAAGTTCCACAAGCCAGGGGGGCAGCCAGGAGCTCAGCATCAGACTGAAGAAGGTGGCCAAGCTGCTGCCCACAGGTCAGGGAGGAGTCACGCAAAGCCTTGTCTTGCCCAGCGACACGCGATGGACCGGACCTGCTGTGCACGAGCTCCTGGGAGCCCTAATTAGCGCCCTCAGCGATGCATTAGCAGGAGGGGTGCAGCTGAGCCACAGCCCTGAGTCAAGAGCAGGGCTCTGTGGACAGTGGCTGCTTGGCTGAAGGAAGAAACTGCAGAGGGAGAGCAGACGGGAGACTTCAGAAATGATCTGACTTGGAGTTTTCTTGCCCAAACCTGAAAACCTCCCAAGTCAAGTGAAAACCGAGCGAAGCGAACCAGACGAGATCCACAATGGCAAAGGAGGGTGGACGAAGGGCAGGACTTAGGCATGTGCTGTTCACAAGGGCAACAATGAGAAAAGATTATCTTTTCATGATGGGAAGCTTCAGTATCCCCCGGGAAGCCTTGAGCAGGATTCCCATCGCTTCCTGAAGGGACTCAACCCCAGGTCACTCACATTAGAGCTAAATCCTGACCTCGGGCTATTCTGGGGCTCAGAGCTCTCCACTCCTCAGAAACCTCTTCCACTTGGCTGGGAATGATCCAATATCCACAGGGGATGCGTGTGATCATGACTTGAGTCCAGTGGTTAAGACCATTCATTGCATGAATGATCTCCACTTCAGTCCTTATCCTTGTGAATTTTCAAGTGATCAATGCAAAATAAAGCAGGTCTTTCTTGGAAGTACATCACCTTGACCTCCTGCAATGCAAGGGGGAGGGTGGATTCAGGTTCAAGCAGCTTCTGTTGGCTGAGTGAGGACTTTTACCTCTCCCTGGTGGGAAGGGACCCACCTCTTTCTATTCAGTTTGGTGGTATTTGCTCTCAAAAGATGTTTCTTTCCTTTTTTCCCTGCCAACACCATCCAGATCCCTTCGCTCTGGAGGGGTCTGCCTTGTAGCAAAGGGAATAAACTCTCCAGCTCATCCTGGCTGGAGCCAAACCTGGGAAAACAGTCGAGTTCCCTCCCCATCATTAGCAGGTTTGTGGGGAGGCTGGAAGCTGCTTCTGGCACGCACCAGCACACCCAGTTTTCCTTGAAGCCATGACCAGCATTGCCTTAATGCCAAGAGATCCAGTACCGTGCCTAAAACAATTTGAAGTGGGATATAAAATACATCCTTAAGGAAGCTTCCCTGCTACAGTGGGTGCAAAACCACACATCCAGACCCCAATGCTGTCCAAACCAAAGCTCTGATTTATGGTACCCACCTGACACTGAGGTTCTGGAGTCCCAAACTAGCTGAGGAGAACAGAGGGGATCTGATTTTGCCATTTGGACCCAATTTCCAGCCTCTAATTTGAATTTCTGTTGCTGAAAACCATTCGGGGCACCTCCTAACTTGCCAAGAAATGGTTTTAAGGGCTCACAACTGTTGCATGAATGATACCATGGGCTGAACAGCAAAGGTCCATGAAGCTTTCACAACAGAGCTTTAAATTCTGCATATTTCCATTCTTTAAATGGATATTCAGGATAAATCATGAATTTCCTCCAAAAAGAAGAAAAGAAGACTTCCAAAAAGTCTTCCCCAAAACCCACTGAAAAAAAGCCCTGTTGTTATTGTGGACCTCGTCCATTTCATCCCAGGATTCACCCACCCTCAGCCAGGGCTGAGGGAACCAGAGACAGAAGAGGGAAATCAATGGACGTGGAACCGAATGAGCTGATACTGACGGGAGAAGCTGTCAAGCTTCATCTCTATCCATCAGCTCGGGGCATCCTCGCCACGAGAGGTAAGTGCTGCTGAGCTTGCACTAGCACCAGGCTTTCAGAGGGGTTTCGGAAGATACCCTGATTTGAACATGGATAAAACGCCCGAGCATCCCCAGCAGCCTGGGACCGGATCAGCTCGAGCAGAAGCTGCTGATCGCCCCTTCCGTAGCAGAGCTGCTTGAAGGATAATGAATTATTGTTACCCCAGAAGCTGCAGGAGCCACAAGGCAAGAAGAGAGCCATGCAAGGACAGCATCTAGCATTACCTCGTGCTACCCTCAGTCCAAACCATGAGTGTGGATTTGTCCGAGACTCACCTAAGAAAGAGCCCTTTACCCCCAGATCCAGCTCCCGGTGAGCATCTCAATGTATTTAAGCTGAAACCCTGTTTCATTGATCAAGGCCTGAAATCGATGGGCATCAGAGTGCTAAGACACCATCCAAATAAAGATAATACAAACAGCAATAAAATAGCACCATTGATTTTAAAATTCCCCATCTAAGGCTTTATAAAGTATTCATTAAATGTCTATTAGGATAAATTGAAAGCATTAGGAACACGGGTAACTGGTTATGCAGATTTGCAAGTGTTTTTGGTTAATTTATAAATGCTACATCCACACAGATAGAGAAGTAGACATTGATAATAATTATTCCAATCCGTTTTGTTATTCTCTATATAACTCAAAGTTGTGAATATCACGCTATTAGAGACGGAAAGGGATCCACTTCCTTCTCTCCTGGATTTGCAGGGGGTCAATAAGCTGAGGAAGACGAGTGAATTTTGCATCTGTTAAAAGGAACAAAGACGCATTTCGGGAACGCCTTACGCGGCTTGGGGAGAACGGCAGGGCTTCATTAGGGAGGTCCTGGTGCTCGCTGATTACACGCTCCTTAGTATGGTCGAGAGGGTCAGGATTTTCAAGCACATGGCGAGTTGTATCGTTTTCCTCCCCTCGCAGAAGAGAAGCTGCTTTGGGGACGGGTGGGGGGGTGTGTGTCGTGTGTCTACGGGGCGGTCGGGGAGGACGGCCACCCGACCTCGTTCAATGGTTGTCAATCAGCCGCAGAGCGAGGAGGGGGTGGTTGCCCCACAGCGGAGACCGGGCGGCTGGAAAACGGGGTCATAAATCATAGGGGAGGGTCCGCTCTCTGCCGGTGATGCCATTATTACTCAATGCAAGGGAGAACACGGAGAAGCTGCCCGTTGTGGGGCCAGGGGAGGGATTCCCCGCTCGGAAGGTCAGTGCCTCCAGGAGGGTCCGCACAAACCCTCTGCCTGGGCTTTCCCCAGCCCTGGAGAGAGGATGACGCTGCCAGAGCACGGTCCGTGCCTCGCCAGGGCAGCTGTGACAAACCCTGCGAGACGCGGGGACTTGCGGGGAGCTGGAACATCTCTGCCTGGAAGAACCTCGGACCTGGGCAGCCCCAGCTGGGGGCTGGTGGGTGGTGGGGGTCGTTAGTCACACTGCCCTGCACACACAAACCCGGGCACAAAGGGACCGTTAGGACGCCCAGCTCCAGGGGCAGGGAGGGGATCTCCATCCTCCGCCTGTGTGTGTGTTCAGCACTGAAGCCCTCAGCCTTACGCGAGGCTCGAGCCACCTGTAATTAAGACTTACAGTTATTAAGTGCAAATATCCCGTGTCGGTCCATTCCCAGGCCCTGCAGAGTGTGTGCGTGTATTCAGAGAGCATCCTCTTCCTCACTGCAGCCTCCAGAGTGAAACACCTTGGAGGAGGGGGAGAAGGAGGCCACAAATAATGGCGGGTTCCTTCTGCAGAGCAGGTTGGTCAGGCAGCAGCCGCTCCTGTGCAGTGCCAGCCCTCTGCCAGAGAGGTTTTCCACCATCCAAAATGACCCCTGAGATGCAGCAGTAAGAGAGTGCCCCAGGAGCCCCGCTGGCCTCCCCAACTCTGCTTCTGGGGAGGGACTTGGCCGCCCCGTGACTCAGTTTCCCCACTACAAACCACAGAGGGAACCCCCTGCCCAGGAGCTGGGTGTGACAGCGGTGGGTAATGCTGAGAAAGCCTTGGAAGCACATCTCCAAACGGCCCACCATGCTCCGTCCCTCCTTTTAGCCCCTTCCCTGGACGCTCTGGTGTTCGCTGGCCTCCCCTCTCCCCCGCTGCTCCTCTCACTGAATGCTCTGAAAATACCTGGTTCTGTTGCTTTGTGAATTATTAGAGGCATTTACCATCGGCCCTCTTATTAATTATTCACAGCTGTTTTGTTCTGGGGCTCAGATGTAATTAATGGCTCAATTAATATTTAAATATTAACTATTTTTAAAAACCCAAGACATCTCCGTTAAGCTTGTCCATTGAGAAATAAAAGTCAGGGCAAGCGAGGCTCGGGCAGGGAGGCTGAGCAGAGCAGCGCGGAGTGGACAACCCAGTCCTCCTGCAGTCACAGGTCCCCATGGAAAACTGGCCTTGGAGCAGGCGTGGGAAGGGATAACGGGGTGCTGACAGAGCCCACCAGCCCCACCAGGTGTCCCTGGGAAGGCTGGGAGAGAAGAGCAGGAGGTCTATCTTTGTCAAACCCTCGGGGAACCACCCTTGGTTAAAAGTGGGCATTTCTCCATAGGCTTGATGGTCCAGAGACTCCTGGTCTCCCCGGGGTTTTGGGTCTCCAGCAGCACTTAAAACCTTGCACTTAAACCCTTAGAACCTGCTGTCTCCATCCTCTTCTCCCGCTCCACAGCCCAGCCTCCGACGGGAAGAGGGATGGAGGAAACCAGAAAGCCAAAGACGCACTGATCTGGCCCAAAGACGCACTGATCTGGCCCAAAGGCTGGTTGGTGTAAACTGGGAGCTGATGAGATGTCACTCCAGCGTCGGGGCTGCCAGAGACCCCGCTCCTGCCCAGGGGCCTGGGGCTTTCTCGTGTCTTTGCTGCTCGGGACAGTTAATTCTACAGGTGCGTTGGTGAGAAACGCCGAGCCACGGGCAGGAACTTGAATTTCTGTTTGATGGAAAAAACTACCGTTGGGTTTTCCTGTAAAAAATGGTATTTGGAGAAAGGGAGAGGGGGAGACTGGCTTGACGTTTGGGCTGAATGGGATATTCCAGTTTGACAGCACCATAATGCATATGTTTCTACAAGGTAAGTTTAATGAATTAGAACAAAGTTGATGTGAAAACAAAATAAAAATATTACATTCTAACTGTAATAAGACAGAACTCCGTTGCCATCCACGCTGCTCGTTTTTATTTGCCTGCTTGTTTCCGAACTGAAATTTCATCCGGACGGATTTATCCCGACAACCCCGAATTCAGCTTCAGCGTCAACAAAGCAACATTTCCCCACAAAAGACACAACCCAGAGGGAATTTTTTTTTTTTTTTTTTTTTTCCCCGGGGAACGGTGCAGAAATATTTCCTTTCACTCTGTCCCAAGCGTTTCTCATTCACTAAACGTCTGCGGGTCCTCGACGCCGAGAGCCGGGAGACGTGAGCGATGCCCTGAACAAAGAGCTGGGGCTGGGAGAGCCTTCGCTGCGCCCTCCTCCCCCCTGCCCCGGACTCAGAGCCTCTTGCAGCCGAGGTTTTTCCAGGTTTATGTGGTTTATGAGGCTTTTTGCCCCCCGTCCACCCGACGGTCGGGGAGGTCAGACCCATCTCCCACGGGCTGACCCGCCGGGAGGTTCCCCACGTCCCAGGGGTGCAGAAGATGCTTCTCTCGCCTTCCCACCCCTCTGACGGGAATTGGTGGGACGGGTTTTGCTGGCGCTATATAAAGCCTCCCTGGAGCCAGGTACCTCCGGGTGGTTTCCGCCAGCCTTCTGCTCGCATCCTGATCGCTCCCGGCGGGTGATTTACAGCATCATCCCCCCGCGTAAGCACTTACGGAGGCCCACCTCGCCCTAGCGGGCACGAAGCTGGGCCGGCTCAGCCCCGCACGCCGAGATAGACGGCTGAATAATAGATGGCTGGCGCTTTGTGAAGGTCCCGTAACCGGATCCCCATCACAGGGACACGGGGACAGAAACGGAGCGGGGAAGCCGCCCGATAATGCGAGCTGCGGCCACCCGATACGTGTCCCTCGAGCACGATCTGGTGCCCGGCCAATGGATGTCTATTGGGGAGGAAACGAGAGCCTGGTTTCTTAGGGACCGGCTGACACTCGCCTCCCCCCAGCCCCCCCCCGCCGGCTCTGAAAGCGACGGGCAGATGCCGCAGCAGCCATCCCCTCACACCCTGCCCTTCCCGGCCCCCCCAAACCATGGTGCCCACGGTCCCCACGCTCTCCAGCTGGAGGGTGGTGGGATTCAGGCACCTAAACCTCCTCCTCGGAGGGACTGCGACCACGGGCAGAGCGACCACCCCGTCCTGCTCCTGCTGAAGGTCTTTGCCCTTTCGGCATCGCTGTCTCTGGTCTCTTCCATGGAGAGCACCTGTGGGTGCTTGCTATGAAAATCGAGCTCCTTTCCAAGGCTTGCAGAAAGGCAGCTATTCCATTTCGGCTCGGCTCTGCCTAATAAAACCCGGCACAGCTCCTCTGCAGCCAGCTCTTAGCAGCAAGGAATTCACTGGTGCTGTTTTCCTCTTTGAATAGACCTCAAAATCCCTGGGCAGAGGGAGACACCTGTGGGACCCAGCACCTTCCATGCCACCACCAACCCTGCACCCTCCAGTTGTCTTCTGGGCTGCTCCCCCCAGGAAGGAAGGAAGGAAGGCTGAGATGTTCAGAAAAGGCTTGCTCTCAAGACTTGCAGTTGCAGAAGGTCCCTGTCCCCATCCCCAGGTACTTGGGTGCTGCCAAAGGTTGCAGAGAGCTGGGAAAACCATCAGATCCTCAGCGAGATGAATCTCCTGCCTGCCAGAGGATGAAAGAGCCATCCAGGGGAAGGGATGATATGTCCCAGCCCTCCTGGTGCCTGCCACCCCATGAGCTCCGCAGGTCACAAGGCTGAAGGTCCCTCTCCCACCCCACCACAGCCCATTCATATCCACCAGCTGCACAACGAGCAGAGGAACTGCTGGCAGGAGCCCCCTGAGTCACCCATGTGGGGCTCTGCCAGGCTGCATGCCCCGAGTGGGGGGGAAAAAGCCTTGAAGTTTCCATTTCTCTGTGAAAACCCCCCTGTGCAGACACCTCCTGGTGCTCCCTTATGCATTTCCCCTGGGTGCAGATGTCTTCTTAACTCTGTGCTTCTGTGTCACCACTGAATGGTCACAGTGGGACCCCGGGTGGGCTCTGGGCATCGCACCCTCTGCTAAATTCATCAGGCACTTGCAAGGGCTCCGTGCCAGACGGGGGATGCTCTTGAACAAAGCAGCGATGGGAGAGACATCAGCACAGCAGGGAGAGACATCAGCACAGCAAGGAGGGACGCGGGGACCTGCCAAGGTGTGGGATGCTGTCCTGCATCCCACAGGACGCAGGGTGAGGGGGCAGCAGGTGGCCGTGCACGTCCGTGCCCCGTGCCACACGCTGCTCACAGCCACGGGAAGAGCGGCTCCCGGCGCAGGAGATGCTCACCTTCAAACCCGGAGGGAGCGTGGTTGGGTGAGATTGGAATAAAAATCAGTGCGGGTGGCTGGGAGGGGGAGAGAGGGGTCGTCTCCCCTGGGAGATGGGGGGAAGAGCTGGGGAGGGGGCTCAACGACACTGGTCACTGCTCCTGCCCATGGTTTCTCTTGCTAAATCCCAACCCAGCCCCAAACCCTCCCTGCCAGCGCTTTAACCCCAGAGACCGTCGCAAACCCATGGCAGGGAAAGGTAGGGCTGGACCCCACGCAAGGCTGGAAGCTGCATCCATCTGCCCCCTCGCCCCCCCCCCCCCCCCCCCCCCCATCCTGCTGGCAATTCCCCATCACCCTGTAGAGTTATCCTCCCCTCCCCAGGTCCCGACAGCCGGCAGCCTGCACACCTCAGCCCGGGCTTGAACAGCCTTTGGTGGGACAGGTTTTTGCCGGAGGCGGGGGCCGCTCCCAACGCACACGCAGCACCCATCCCGGCCCCGCCATCCCCATCCCACGCCAGACGCGGGGCGGGATGCGGCGTGGGGACCCGTGGGGTCACCGGAGCCGGCGTCAGCTGTCAGGCAGGGCCACCCGCCGCAATTAGCCACCCGGGCTGCTGCTGGCCGCAGGGCACAGGCAGACGGCAGCGGGGATGGAACGGGGCCCGGGGAAGGCGAAGGGGGTGATGGTGGAGCTGGAGCTGGGGTGTTTCTTTCCCCTGGGGGTTCCAGCCCGGCTCCTGCACACGCTGGAAAAGGCGGCTCCAGCCCCAGCCTGTGCCAGCACGTCCGGCAAAAGCCTCCCCGGTGACTCAGTGGGGTTTGCTGTTTGCACAGTACATATACATCAAAAGGCTGGAGTTATTTATTTCCCCCCACCACACCTTGGTAAAAAAAAAAAAAATATATATATATATTCCTATGAAAAAGGTGCCTTACCCTGTTTCTGAACAAAACATCGTATTTCATTTGGGAGATAGGCGGACTTCAGCTTTAGCCTGGTTTCAGCTTGTTATTTCCCAGTTTAGGACTATTTAAGAACCAGATCACCGTTTCGAAACAAACAAAAAAAAAACCCACCTCCCCCCTTAATTAATGCTTTTTAACATTTTCTAATAATTTCCCTGCTTTTTCTTCTCTTTGCGCTTGACTTGGGTATCATGAATGGGTTTCAGTTCTGTTTGGGTGAACAAACAGAACTGTGTGGGTGTTCATGAAATCCAAGTCAAGTGGAAGCTCTGCGTAACAGAGGCTTGGAGAGGAAAAAGAAAGAAAAACAGGGTTCAAAGCACAATTCATTATGTTTTATTGAAATAGAAAGTTTCGTGATATCCTGTAAAAGAAGTAGATCTGTTAGTTTTTGCGGTTTTACCAAAAGGCTTCATTAGAGCTGGGTATTTCTTGAGTTAAAGCAGGAGATTTCTTATGGCCCTTATTTTTGATGCTCAGGAAGGTAACCCCCCAAAAACCTCCCTACTCTTTGTGGCCACAGAGTGAAATATTGAAAGTTGAATTTAGGGAATCTGAGGGATTGAAGGTCTCTGATTTTCCACCTCTGCCACCTGAACAGCCCATCCTTGGGCAGGTGGCAGCTTCGAGGTGAGGTGAGAAAGAAAATACAGACACAGTGGCCTCCTGGTGGTGTTGGTGACACCGGGGGGAGATTTTCTCATGGGGGGTTCTCAGGTGCCACCGGGGCTGTCACATGGGGTGACACTGTGGCTTCCGTCCTCCTCCTTGCCTGATGACCACCTCTCCAGAAAAATCCCAGTCACCCCACAGAATGCTTTGGGTTGGAAGAGACCTTAGAGGTCATCTAGTTCCAGCCCCTTTGCCATGGACAGGGAGACCTCCCACTAGACCAGGTGAAGCAGGAGAGGTGGCAAAAAAGGGGTTCAAAAGAAGGGCTGTGCGGGGGGATGAGTGAACAGACGTGGCTTATGGGGCATCTGCCAGTTTGGGGACACCAAATAGGTGCTGAAGGCACAGTTTGGTGGAGGGGGAGGTCATGCCCTTGCAGAGGTTGGTGGGTTGGGGGCACAGAGGCAGCACAGAGTGTGTGCTGGGTCCCACCGGGCTCCCCGGCGGTGAGAAGCGATGAGACGAGTGTGAGAAGGTCCGTGCCCAGTTGTCCATAGCTAGGAGAGAGGAGAAGGAGGAGGAGAAGGAGAAAAGAGGGGAGCCAGGGCTGCATCCTCGCACGGGGAGGATTCCCAGGACACCCCTCATTGTCCACACGCTGCTCCCAGCTGCTCCCCGGCTCATCTCCATAACGTGAGCTGACATGGCTCCTGCGGGCAGACGTGGGATTGCAAACCCTCCCTTCAAACCCTCTAATTGGAGTTAACTTTTGCCCTGGGAGTGACTCCATTACCGGGGAACCCCGCAGAGGGGCAGGGGTAAATCGGGGTTTGATGGGTCTGGACAAAAATCGCTTTCGAAGACTCCCCCACCGCTTCCCACCAGACTTTCTCCTGTCCTTTCCCCTCCCACCACCCTCTTGCCTCCTCTCCCCATCAGCTGCTCTCTGACTGGTAAAATGTTTACACTCCATGCAGATCCACAAATCAATTAGAGACACATTTAGCTGACATATGGCTTCTCCAAGTCCATCACCTTGACTGATACAGCCAGAGGGAATAAAAGGCCTGGGCTGGAGCCCCCGTGTCCCACCCTTATGGACACCAACAGTTTTTAATGACCCTTTAAATCAGTTCTGCATGAGGGGTGCGGGCCAAAGCCGTTATCCTCTGACATTTATGACCAGGACTCACTGACTGCTGTGTCCCTATTGCTTCTGCAAGCCCGCTGGTTTTACCCATCAGAAGACTGGTAATTCTCTTCCCCAGCCGTCAGCTGTGCTGGGAGATCTCAACCTGGGAAGGGCAGCAAACGGCAGGGACCACTGCGAGGGAAGGAGAGGAAGGGAATGATTTTTCCATGGCTTTGATGGTTCCTTCTGCCTTTGCTTCGCCTGCTTCCATCCCATGTGGACAAGCCCCAGCAGCCTCTGGAGCTGGCCCTCGTCCGGACAGACGGACAGACGGCAATCAGAGCAGAAAGCTGCCCCAGCAGAGCCCCGACTAAAGCCAGGCTCTGCCCCATAAGTGGGTTGCGAGGAAAAGGCCCTTTAAACACTGAACCGATGCATCACAGAGGATCTTCTGCCTCCCCTGTGTCCATCTGATTCCGCTCTCCACTAATGTATCAGCTAATGAAATGCCAAAAATACTTCTTAAAATGCTTCCACGGACTCCTCCCAGCAGCGGGTGCAGGAGGACGGGGAGCTGGGCCACTGGGAGAGCAGAGAGCGGTGAGATGGGTAGCCCAGGGCCAGGCAGGGCAAGAAGGAAGGTGGGAGCAGGTAAACCAAGGGGGACAGTGGCAGGAAAATGTGGAGACCTCCATTTCTGGGCCACCACACTGCCCCTAGGGTTTGATGCAAACCGTAAGTTATTCATTGCTCTGCATCCCTGTGGGAATGGAGATGCTACGGTGATACAGGGAGAGGGGACAGTGGCTTGGACTGAATTTGGGCTGGACGCAGTTTCCAGAGTGACAGGGCAAGAGGGAACAGGCACAAACTGGAACATAAGAAGTTCCATCTAAACATGAGGAGGAACTTCTTTCCTGTGAGGGTGGCAGAGCCCTGGAAGAGGCTGCCCAGGGAGGTGGTGGGGTCTCCGTCTCTGGAGACATTCAAACCCGCCTGGGCACGTTCCTGTGGGACCTGCTCTGGGTGGCCCTGCTCTGGCAGGGGGGGGTTGGACTGGGTGATCTCCAGAGGTCCCTTCCAACCCCATGTCATTCTGTGATTCTCCTGGGCTGAGCAAAGCCACCCCTCCGGTGTCCCTAGGACAGGGGAGGGGAAGCCACCTCTGGGGCCACTCTGTGGGGCCGCAGCGGCTGATGCATCGCCCCATCTAGCGGCAAAGGGTGGCCAGCGGGATCTCTGCGGCCCCATTAAGGCAGGAGGGAATCAATGAACGGTTGCCCCTCGCCGAGTATTTTTAGCGTGCAAATGTTCCCTGCCGCAACGCATCATCTCCCGGGGGCTGGGGCCCATCATGTCTCCGTTTCCTCCCCGCATGAGGAGGATGCCTCACGCTGCAGCCGGGCTGACGAGAGCCGGGGGTTTCAATTATCACGCGAGGAACCACATGCAGGGGGCTGGTCCCTAATAACCACGCTGCCGCACCGAGAGCCGGGGGCTCGGGTAGTTCCAGTAAAGGTACAACGGTTTAAGTGGAAATGACTGGTATTGATCTTGGCAGGCAGATACCAGCAGAAGTAAAAATAAGCTGCTCTCAATTAACCCGCATTGATCTGAATTAAAAGAAAAATGGATCAGCCCTAAATAAAATACCAGCCTCTCCAGTCGGGGAGACTAGTGGTGGGTGGCTTTCCAGCAGAAACAAGGTGTTTGACTGGAGAAAGGAAATGCCTGGTTTTAAAGTGCAGTTCTGGTTAGAAAAGCGGTGGTGCAAGACTGGATGTTCCTCATATTTTTCCCCCGCCGCCGATGGCTTCCGTATCACAGGGCCCTTGGTTTGCAGGTGAAAAGAGCCGTTTTCGAGAAGCCCGTCTCCACGAGCCCACCAGGACCTTGTCCCACAGCGGTACCTAACGCGAGGGACTGGGAAACAGCCACGGATGAATAGAGGGGAGTCACTCAGCCCCGGCAGCCTGCAGCGGGCAGCAGAGCAGAACCCACAGAGAAGCCAGTAGAGGAGCAACGGAGCTGCTTCTCCAAAGGCAAGTGAGCTTTTTGAGTGAAAAATGGAGAAACACTAAAATAGACAAGCCCAGGTCCCCGTTCTCCCAGGGCAATGCTTTGGCTGTCGGGAGGCCAGTAAGTTGTCCAGCTCCCAAGCACCCTGCTCAACACTTCACCCTGTTCTCCTGAACCTCAGGCTCTGTGTCATCGCTAAAAGCTCGTTTGCATCAGTCTAATTAGAGAACTGGCTTGAATACTCCTGAGGAAGGCAGAGCTGACACACGAGTTGTGAAAGACAACATTATCTTCCCCCATGGAGTTTGTAACACACAACACACCAATTCCTGGGGGGGTTCTGAGCTGCCAACAGACACGGTCCCTGCTCTGCTCCAGGGCACAGGGAGGAAGAGAGCGAGGATGGAGCCGAGACTTTGGACAGAGGGGAATTCTCTGCTCTATCCTCCTGCTCTGGGCTTGGGCTCATACACAATTGGAACCTTCCTGCTTTCCCCAGGGAGAATTTGGTTGAGGAAGAGACAGCAAAAGCTAATCCAGGGAGCAGATCCCAGTGGGAAATGATGCAGATTCCCTCCTCAGTTGAGATGGGCTGTTGTATCTGAAGTGTCTCTAACTTGTCTCCTCAGGTAAAACAACATCAGCTGCCCCAGAAGCAGAGAAAGTGCCGGGCACTGGTTCTCAAAAGGTTTCCCTTGGGTGGCAGGTTTCCCCTTGTCTCAGGCTGTGAGCTCTGGAGGAGACCCATCTAATGATGGGTCTAATGCGCACTAATGAACCTGCCACCCAGAGCGGCTTGGAGAGTGAGGCGAGCCCTTCTCCTGGGACAGTGGGAGAGGGATTTGTGGGGAGGAGAAAAGCTGGCGTTGCCCCCACACAGATGGATTTGTGTGCCAGGGCTGTGCCGGGGGGAGCACGAAGTGTCTGCTCTCTCGGCGCTCCCCGGCAGGGCTTGTAAATGGGGAATAATGAAACCTCAGGCATGAAAGGGGGAGACACAGATGGGCTTCGAGATCCCTGGGTGGGGAGAACACCCAGACTCTGGAAGAGTGAAACTTGGACATACTGACTTTCTAAAATGATCTGGTTTTGCAAGGAAAGTCACAGCTTCCTGAGGTTAAACTACTCTTCTTCCCCCTCCCCAAGCTCCATTGCTTCCCCATAACCTGCACTCCTACCAGCCCATCTTCTACTGCCACCTCTTCTCTACTAACTTTGGGCATGGGCTCTCTCTTCTGATTTCATCTAATGAAGCTGAACATGGCTCATGGAGAGATTCAGACCCAGCTTCAGGTGAGCATCCACCCTGCTAAGCCCGAATGTGAACTATTCTCATGATGAAGGAGGTTTAGGTGGGGCTTGTGCCGTCAGAAGACCTCTGGAGTGAGTTCAGGGGTGCCTTGTGCCACTGGCCCCACCTCATCTTCACACTGGAAAGCACCCAGTGCCTCATTGCTGGTTGCGTTTCCTTGCCTCCACTTCCTCTCTTTCTCTTCTTTCCTTCTTTTCCTTGCTCTTCCCAAAGTAACCTCATCTTGACTTATCCATCATACAATCTTTCCAGTCCCACTGCAGACCATGTCCCTGCCACAGTAATTATCCCAAAAACTGAACCAGGACTGATTGCTGCAGACAGCTGGAGCTCCCCAGGTATGGGATGAGGATCTAGGAGAGCAGACATCTGGTTTCCACATCTGATTATCTGGTTCTGGAGACCACAAAACCTTTCAGAGCATGTGTAATCTCCAATAAATGTATGAGCCCACCAAGCGATCAGGACAGCAGGTTGAAGGATGTAACTCAGTGGGTGCACAACCTCACATAGATCACTTGCAGCTCCTACAGCTCACCAAGACAATTTCTGCTCGTGTCTGTTAGTGGGGATGGATGGAGAGGTTTGGAACAAGGAGCCTGAGGGGATGACCAAGCAGGTCCTCTCTATGAGCCCTTTGAAAGTGCGATGGTTGAAACCCAGCAAACCTTGGAGGAACCATGCTGGGAGGTGGGAGAGCACAGAGTTTGCAGAAGGCCTAGGAAGCAGCAGTTTCCCAGGGGACTCCCTGAAGTCCAGGACAAGACCATGCCTGCCTGAACTCAGCCTCCTGTGCCATGTCCACCAGGACCATAGAACCACAGAACGGTTTGGGTTGGAAGGGACCTTAAAGGCCCGCCAGTGCCACCCCCTGCCCTGGGCAGGGACACCTCCCACCAGCCCAGGTAGTTCCAAGCCCCCTCCAACCTGCCCTTGAACCAGGGATGGGGCAGCTTCTCTGGGCAACCTGGGCCAGGCTCTCACCACCCTCAGAGTGAAAAATTCCTTCCTGAGATCTCATCTCAAACTCCCCTCTTCCAGTGTGAATGCTGCTTTGTGAGAGAGGAGGGCAAGGAGAAAAGACATCTCCAGGGAGTGGAAGCACCACGAGAGGCAAACACCTCCCACAAGGGAAACCCAATGAGCACAATGAGTCTGAGGTGTCTCACGGGGGCCATGGGACACTGTGCTGCACACACGTGGCCAAAGCGCTCCCAGGCAGTAAGTCTGCACTACACCCATTGCTTTTCCTCAAGTACAGAGACATGAGAAACCTTCTGACATCTCTGCGGAGCGCTGGAAAGGCAGGTTGGCAGCGGCGGGTGATGGCATATCTGCAGATCCACCTCTTGGCACTGACTTGCTAATGAGGGATTGAAGCAGAAACAAGGACAATGGGGTTTATTTGGAGGGAAAAAAAAAAAAACAGTATGTTGAAATGGAATGGAGACCGAGGGAGACAATTCTCTGCATCTCTCGTGACCTGACTGCAAAACAAGAATGGCCTCGAGCTTCTTTCTTAAGCCTGAGCATCAGCGCTACTTAAACCACTGCCAACAGCAGCTGGGGAACGGCCGCCTTCCCAGCCCTGCAGCTACAGGCAGCGCATGCCAGCACCCAGCAATCCCACCCATCAGCCAGGTCAGGTCTTACATCAGATCCTCCATCGCATGGCCCAGCATTAACTCCCTTCTTCAGACACCGTGAAGAGAAAACTCCCCTGAGCAGACGACATTTCTTGCTGGAAGACCCGACACTGCTGAAGAAACCTCCCCGGGAGCAGAGGGCTGTTGCAGAGCTCCCACCTCCCAAGGCAAGCTGAACCCACTCCCCAACACCCACTGGCACGGCCAACCAGACTGAACCCCTGCCTGGGGACACACGTACACCCCTGCACTCCCCCACCCCATCACTCTTGGAGAAGGCAAGAGCAGAGGAACCCCCCACCCTGACCCACGTGAGGCAGAGTCTTGAGGCTTTTCGGTCGGATTGGGCAGTTTAAGCACCTACTGAGAACAGCACAAAACTGCTGGTCCGTGCTCATCTCAGTTTCCAGGCAGTGCCTGTGAGAAGTTATAGTATCTGCTGGTTGCAAAGAGACACGGAGTCTAACTTGCATCTTGGCACCTTCCTCCCATTGATTTCAGATAGGAGTTAGGTGCCAGAACGGGAGCAAGAAGTGCCTTGGACCACCTGATGGAGGCTGAGACACTGCCGCTTCCCCAAGTCATTGCTGCCACACCACCCGCTCTGCAGCTATTTCGGGCACTGATTGTCTTCCCAGATGTACAAATTAAATGCCGGGAAAAGAGCGGCCCAACTGCCTGGAGGTAAGACTGGGACTCGGAAGACCTGGCTTCTCGTTCCTGTGTGTGGAGAAAAGATGGAGAGCAAGGCTACGAGGAAGGTGCTTTGGAGATGAGTTGCCTTTTGTCTTTAAAATAGGGAGGAGAATTTCCCAAGCAAATCTACCTGCTGTGCACCCAAATTCTTGGGTAAATTTGCATTTTATGCCTACGTAGCTAAGCCTTGGGAGACACCCTAACAGAGGAAAGGAGCAGGTACAAAGCTTGCTTCTTCCCACAGCTGCTCCATCCACAGGACTCCCCCCAAGGCTCCGTGGTGCTGCCTTTCCCCCACATTGGCTCCTTCGATTTGGGTTCCTGAGGAGCTGGGTTGGGAGCCTTTTTTTTTTTTTTTGGAGAACTCATTTAGTAGGGAAGCCCTTTAATTTTTCCGTTTTGGAAGATCCCCAAATGGGCTTCCCGGCAAAACTAATGTGCATGCGCTCGGCATTAAGCACTGAGTAATCCTGGAAGTACAGACCTGATGTCTCTACAGGCAGCAATAAACTTTTCAGCACAATATTGTAACCTCAACTCTTCCTCCTTTAATGGCTTTTCTCCCTGCCATTAGCATTGCTGCAGAACTTTCCGTGCGTGGCATGCGCGCCCCGACACACGCAGGAGGGGCCTCGGGAGCCAGGGCTCAGGTGCAGCCGCTTCTCCAGCTTCCTTGGGTCAAGAATGTACCCTGGGGGGTAAAACACACAGAGAAGCCCTGGCCAGGGTTTGGATGCTTCTTGCCTTTGTTCTTTGCAGGTTGAAATGGCCTTGGGAACAGAGAAAGAATCATAGAACGGTTTGGGTTGGAGGGTTGGAACCTTAAAGCCCCCCCCAGTGCTGGATGCAGGACTCCAGGTAGGGTGCCACCAGAGGGGAGTGGGGTAATCCTCCAAAGTCCTCTGCTCCAGTGCCACCAGGATCACATCTGCTCAGCTGATGGTGACAGGTTGTCCTGGGCTGACCACAGCTCCCTGTCAAAGCACAGTGTATCAGGAAGGAGTGGAACATCTGGGAAAAGCAACTGGTTGCCCTGTGACACCTCTCACAGCAGCAGGGAGACTCCCTTTCCGTCAGAGGGATGAATATATGGGCTGGAAAATGAGTTTCCAACCACAGCGGGGTGGGACCATGCACAGGGAAGGGCCAGCTCAATTCCCCATCTTAGCTTCCTGCTGCTCTACCTACCGGTGGCTGAGAAGACGATGGAGGCAAGAGTCTTGGGCCCTGGAGAGCCCTTCATCAGCTCAGCTGGCTCCCTGCAGTCGATTAAAAAGCACTAAAGGTTGGCTTGGAGGAAGAGCCGGCAGCAGAACCAAGTGCAAATTAATGGGCGGAGGAAGGAGGGTTTTCTGCCACTCAGCAGAGCTTGAGCAGCCCCGACGTGAAGCCACCTCAGCTGGGAAGAGTTTCTCTCTAATTGCTTTACACTGCACGAGGGCGGGCAGCTGGGCAGCAGGAGCAGGGGGCCGGGGGGAGGTCCGGACCCCCAGCCTTCCTCAGCAAATTGGCAGCCGTGACCTTGCAAGGAGGAAGGTTTCCGAGGGGCGTGGGGGCACCGCACCAGTGGTAGAAGCCTGGGAACCTGCATCAGCAAGTTTCAGCTCTCAGCTCTTTTTCTTCTTTGCAAAATTAAAGATATAACACCTCCTTCTGAAAGCAGACAGAGTTTTCTGCCTTCCATCTTCCAAAAAAGAAAAAAAAAGCATTCTAAATTTTTTTAAAAATGGCAATTTTTCTCCCAGAACCAATTCCAACTGACAATGTTCAAGGTTGTGTGAGGCAGCAGATGCTTTCAGACACTTCAGAAAAGGGGCAGTAAGCTAAATATCACAAAGAGGTATCCATCCAGGGTCACCAAGGGCAGCAGGGCTGTCACCTGGGTCTTTGGGCCAGGTGATGAGGTATGTCCTGGCTCCTCCACCCTGTGCAGGATGCTCTCCTGCCTCTGGTTCATAGGTGCTTTGTCCTCAGGTCTGGCAGCTGTGGCAAAGGAAGAGCCCAAGAGGGAGAGAAATGCTCAGAGATGGCTCAAAACTATTGACTCCCAAAAGCCCGAGAGCCTCCCTTCCTCCTCCTGCTGCCCGCAGGTGAGCTGAGATGACACAAGACTAAGTTAACCAAGAGACTAACCAGCGCTACCCAAGAGCTGCACAGCTCCCAGTGCTCCCAGATCCCTCCTGATGTGGGATAAAGCAAAACCTCACTTCAAGGCTTTGAATTTTAGTTTTTCCCTGAAGTTTCGCTTTCAGAATTAAGGGAAACTATCCCTGGGACTTTCAGCTCAGAGGAGGAGCCTTAGGATACCCATCAGGGAGGTCTTCCAGCCCCCCAGCAGTGACACAATAGGGTCCCCCCCTCAGGTTACAGCAGTCTCAGCCCTGGGACATGGACAGCAGCTTCCCAGGAGCTTCCCAGGAGCTTGAAGGATGGTCCCCCTTGGGTTTGGGTCATACAGAAGCTCGGAGCATCAAAGCGTAACCCAAGTGGGTCGCCCTGAGGTGATGGACAGTGGTCCCCCGGGCTCGAAGGGAACCTCGGGAGAGAGAAGGACGTGGTCAGAGAGGACGTGAGCCAACACGCTCACATGCACAGAGCACTAAGTGCTCGAATCTGTCTGTAGCAAAGTGGGTCACGTCAACGAGAGGCTGGCTGAGCCGAACAGGACGCTCTGGTGTTTTAACATTAACATTAGCATTAACATTACAAGTCACTCGCTCCTCCCACAGGGTCCCCCTGGACCTGACTGCTCCTTCCTCGTCCCGGCAAAGCCCCAAAGAAAGGCCCTGGGAGGAGATGCAGAGAGTCCAACCCTCCTGATGATGGGGAGTTTCCTGGAGATGGACCCAGCTGCCTGTGAGGGGGGACGGGGCTCGGCTGTGGGAAGCAGAAGGAGGAGGAGGAAGGTGCCAGAGTCCTAGAGGAAGGCTCCTAAACCCCAGGAGAGCGGGGCTGGGGGAACCCCATCCCCTGGGACAGACAGTGGCTGAGTACCCCAGCTGGTGGGAAGGGACAGGCAGAGGGAGAGGAGCTGATGGACAAACTCTGCTGCTCTGGCAGCGCTCAGCATTTATAGTATCATCTTATAGGCACCAAATACAAACTTTAAACGTCTGCCCATGTTTTGGAGCCATCAGGCAGCTCTCCACCACGCTCACCTCCCAACCCAGGTGCCCAGGAGGAAGGAGCCTGTTTTCCTGCAGCCACCTTCCAATCCTTCCTCCCCTCCTCTTCCTCTCTGCTCATCGCTCCAGCCTTTCCCAGATGCCAGCCAGGGAGGGGATGGATCCAAATCCTGCTTCTGTTGACCCACCACAACCTGGAGTCACTGCCCAGGAGAAGGCTTCCTGTGTTGATGGACCTTGAGAGCTGCGACTGCCCATGACGGTGGGAAGGAGGGAGGGAGGATGCTTCATTCCAGCCTGGAGCAAGTAAATAAATAAATAAATAAATAAATCAGTCATCCCCAGAGCTCCCCAAAGGTGCCATTAAGGAGCAGAGAGTTAGTGATTAGTGGCAACAGGAAAGGGGGGAAAAAAATTATAAACAAAGAAGTCATCGTCGTGTCCATGGGGAGAGCACTTCTAAAAATCCTTTAACAGGGCTCATTAAATATACATGGCCTCAGTGGCTGGCTATACATCCTGATTAGCCCATGACTTCAGCTCCTGGAGTCCAGGGTGTTTCTGCTCCTCACCAAGGAAATAAAAGGAGGTGGTCCATGGCAGCATGGCCAGCCAGGGCCCTGGGCATCGTCACCAGGGGACCGTGACCCCATGGGGCCCTGTGGTAAGTACAACCCAGTGGGCACAGGCACGAGGGTCCAACCCACTCATTCTGGGTGGGAAGCAGCGTGAGAGAGAAGGAGGAGAAATCAGCAGGGACCAAAAAAGGCCCCAAAGACCCGCTTTCAGGTGTCTCCTTCCACCTCTGGCAGCCACAGTCTTGATGTGTGGCTCGGGGTTTAGAGGAACCTTTGCCAGACATCACGCTGTGTTACCCAGGTCTGCTGGACCACAGCCACGCGGCACGGTGGGTGAGATGCTGCAGGATGCTCTGCAAGTCTTTGACCTGGTGGGGTCACCCCCTCACAGGGGCAGGTGACGGGGTTAAAATCTGTGTGCACCCTCCATCCTCCCTTGCTCTTCTGCTGGAGAACATGCCGCTCACCCACGCACCCACTCAGAGGAGCAGCCCAAGGCCTCTCTCGTTCCCCCCTTCCTTTAATGATATTAATATTTTATTACTTTTCATTGGAAGAAACATGCAAATGAATGTGTGTGGGAAGGCCCTGGAGTCTTCCAATGTTAACAAAACAAGTAAACAAGGATTGTCCTCCTTACGAGCGATGTTAACACAATATACAAGTGTTGTTCTACAATCGATAACCTCATAGGAAACTCGGGTGGCGGGAGGCTCTGTTACTGCATTCACTCACATTGTCATTGAAAGGTTTCTGCTTTGCTGATCAAATTTCTTTTTCTTTTTTCTTTTTTTTTCCCAAGAAATATGAGAATTTCTTTCAAATGTTACAGTAGGGCCAGAGAAACACAGGGCTGCACAGGACCTCGTGGCTTGACTGGACTAATTCCCAGCATCTCAGGAGCTTTTCCAGAACCTCCAAATGCTCCTAAGGGGGTAGGGACACTTTCAGGCCTAAGACTATAGTTTGGCACCAAGACTATAGAGTCAAGAAGCCAAGCTGACTGTAGCTTCACTGCCCTAGTCTTAGTGTAGCAAGAAAACAAGCAGCAGAAGGGCTTGAAACCCTCATGAAAAAATGTCCTGACATCTCTTGATGGGAAGGGAGGTGAAACCAGGAGTCCCTGCATCTGTTCTCATGATCTTCTGCCACCTGAGCTAAAGGACTTTGCAGGTCTGTAAAGCTCTTACCCAGTTCAGTTGGTCACAGGAGACAGATCCTCAAATGGGAGATCTGGAAAGACACAAAACACAGATTAAGATTTCATTATAAAGCATCCAACCCAAAGCACCTGGGTGAGAAGGAACGTGAGATATATTGCTGTCAATTTTTACCTGCTGATCTCAAGATGGAGCCTAATTAAACCCAGAAGTCTCATGCAAGGCAAACCTTCCAATTCAGATAAGTCAAAGTCCTGCAAACACCGTATTTGCCAAGTCAGGATAATTGCAGTATTGTCTTTATGGGCTCCGTGATGGTTTTGCATAAAAGTACAGAAAAATAGGAACGTGATCTCAGAAAGGAGGGGGATACAAGGATCGCACCTATTGCAGTAAAATCAAGTTAAACATTACTGAAAGCAGCAGATGTAGGTGCAAAGTAGTTTGCAAGACTGGGTCCCTCAAGAAAGTTTTCGGGGTTTGATTTCTTTGGCTCTTCAGGGCATAAGCAAAGGTCTGGGCTCCTGTTGCACCAACCAGAGTGACACAACACGGTCCACTTTCTTCTGCTTTTCTTCTTTTAATTTTTTTTTTCCTTCTTTTAATTTTTTTTTCCTTCTTTTTCAAATCCCTTCTGGTTTCAGCCATCACTTGCTGAATTCTGTGTGTGAAAGGTGGAAATATGGAATGGGAAACCCTGCGTATGTGGCTCTGCCTCAGAAGCAGTGGCTGCACAGAGGGAAGGGGACACTCGGGTCCAGCCCCGCAGCCGTGGCTCCCCGTGACCAAACCGGTCTCTTTCCAGATCCGAGTCCCACGACTCACTCAATCACTTCCATAAACATCTCCCTTTGAAAGAGCAGCCTGTTTTTTCTCACTGCTCAGCCCGGCCTGGGCCAGTGGGTAGAGTAATTATGTTAATTCTGCCATCAAAATGATTAGCCATTCCATTTCAGCCAAGAAAATGCTGGAAATTGGCTCATGATTTATTCTGCACTCTTATTTCATCTCATCCTTTTAACACGGCACTTGGGTCTCCCTGCAGCTCGCTGGCCAATTAGTCGAATCAAAGGAGGCACATAGAAATACGGGCCTTAAACGCAGCCCAGGTCCACGCATTGGCAGGATCCAGATGGATCCGTTCCTCGGGGCTTGGGGAAGTGACACCTCCCTTTCCCTGGGGATCCTCCACCAGGCTGGACTTTGTCTCCTTCATGTCCAAGGAACCATCTCCATGGGGGACAGACAGTTCCTCAGTCCATGAGTTTCTCTGTGAAGTGGAGAATCTCTGAGCTTGGTCCAAAGATGAAAGAGACTGGCCTTTCTTAACCTAAAATAGTGATAAAATTGCTCAAATAGAAACCCCACTCCCAGCTGGAGGTGCCCAGCAGTGACTGAGGCTGGAAGGGGCCAAGATCCCTCCCTCACCCCTGCTCCCGGCCGGGCTGGATGTCTCACCACGACCAGAGCATTTTTCTCTGATCTGCTTTCGAGTGTCCCCCATGGGATTTCCAGCACTTCCCTGGGTAATCTTCCATGGCCTGACACGTCCCTCTGTCAGGAGACTTCCCTGGGCATTTCATTTTAAATTAAAAGCCCCATTCTTCTTCGTTGCGTTCCCTTCATGCCTTGACACCTCCCCTCCCTCCCTGCGTACCCATTTTTGCTGGGAAGCGACTGATGTATGGTCCATTCGGACCACCGCGCTCCCGGCCCTCGGACCCTGCCCGTCCTCTTTCCCTGGTCTGTCTTGATTTTTATGCTGATGCCTTGAAACTGTGGACACTTCCCGTATCTTGAAGCCTGAGAGCTCCAGAGGGCACTTTGAGAGGGTCTTCCTGGAGCTGAGCACATCCATCCTCTACCTGCCCTGCCCTTAGCAAACCCCTCTGAGGATGCCCTCCCATGTCACCACGTGTCACAGCTCACCCGTTGTGATCTCCTGGTCCTGACACATCTCCATCCTCACTCCCGTGACACGTGGCTGTCCCCAAGCACCACCAGGCTCATACTCGGGGTGCAAGTTCACCCTAAGCCCCTTGCCTGCCTGCACTGCCAGGTTACGGGGTGGGACAGGTTCTCCCTTCCAGGAGGAGCTGAGCCACAACCACTGATTTGTCTCCTGCTGTCCCATCTCAGGCCGGCTCCCACAAGCTGCTAAATGGAACTGACTTCCAGGTTCTCCTGGGGCCACCTCCCCATTTATCTCAATGAGAGCAGTGACATCCCGGAGTGTGATGCATGAGGCATGCCACCGTCCTCCCCACCCTGACAGCTCGGGGGGTTCTGCTTTGCTGCCTCCCCCCAGCACGCTCCCACGGGACCCCTGTCACTGCCGGGGGTGATGGCTTCGGCTCTCAGCCCAGCCAGCAGCAATAATTCCTGGGAGAAAACACATTATTTGCACTTTCCTTAAAAAAAAAAAAAAAAAAAAAGGGAAGAATGTTAATCCGTGGAGACATCTGAAGTTCCAACGCCTGCTTTGGAACTTTACTCCTCTCCAGGCAATCTCCACAGCCACCAGTGCTCCCCAGTCCCCAGAATGGTCTGTGGTGGGGAGGAAGGGTTATCACGCCTCCTATGAGGCACAGAGCAGCCCCCCCAAAGGCAGCACAACCCCTCACGTGTCACAGCAGCAGCACCCAGGGGACGGGTGACCTCCTGCAGGACGTTCGGGACAGGGCTGAAGCCAGATGTCCCAAGACCCATAATCAGTGCTTTATCCATGAAACTAAGAGAAATACTTTCCTACACCTCAGCAAAAGGTCCTGGCGGTATTCGGTGCCTCTTTCCCACCCTTGCACTGGGCAATTTATCCAAAAGGCATCAAAGAAGAGAGTCATGTTTTCCAAAAGACCCCCTGGGTGGCACCACAACAGTCCTGGACACACAGAGGGGGGCAGAGTGAAGCTGTTTTCCTTAATATCTGCTTTTCTGCTTGAGATGTCCCCACTCTGAGATTGGAGACCTACCGGTAAAGGGGTGAAAGCCCCTCGCTCTCAGTGGGTCATCCAGAGCCACCAACGCAGCCGGGAACGAGATCCTCACGCCATTCGGGGGAATCCAGAGCAGAATGGATTCAAGCCTTTCCCTGCCATGGAAGCAGCAGAGCCCTCGCCGGGAGCTGCCACCACTCAAACGCCTTCTAAATTCCTCCTGCAGACTCTCCCAGTGGGAAGGTTTCCTCCTAAAGAGTGGGAGCGACGGGAATTTGGGGGCTGATCTGAACGGCAGCGCCTTCCCCAAATTTTAAATACTAGAGGAAGGAAGGACAGTGGAGCGAGAGCAGCGTCCCCGGAGCCGCAGCCCGAGGCTCCTCCGCAGCCAAGGGCTGTAAATTACCGGGAAGCGACTTTTCTCGTAAAGGGTTTTAATTTTTGTTTTTATGTTCAGAGGGGGAACTGCCTGATCTATAGCACAACAGATTGCTGCTGCTTCTCCCACAGAGCTCTCAGGCCTTTTTTTTTTTTTTTTCCCTTTTTTTTTTTCCTGCTTTCCCATTAACGAGCAGCCCTAAAGCAAAGCCGAGGAGGCTTGTTGTCGGTCAAGATCATTCCCAGCCCCGAGACGGGGAGACGCAGTTGGTGTCCAATAATTGCCTCTTCCACATCGTCATTTCTCACTGGTGGGAGGAAGGAGGTAGTAAAGGGAGTTTTAAAAGGAGATATTGGGGCGTCCCTGGTTTATCGGGGCTGCTGGGCTCCGACACCTCCTCTGGGCTCAGCTCCTCCTCGCAGAGGTGCTTCATGCACGGCCGGCATCCCTGCAGAGGTGGGTTTTGGGCAGCAATGGGTGTACTGAACCCTTCTGAGACAAGGAAAGGCTGGTCACTTTGGGGAGAGGAAGGACAAAAAGCCATAAGGCTGCAGGTGGGGAGGGTTTTTTGGGGAGCAAGGTGGTATTCACCACATTCCTGTCTGCAGTGCCATGGCTTCTGCGCCCCTGTGGGACAGGGATGGAGAAAATCATGCCAAATTATCTGCTACAGACAGAGCACAGGATGCAGAACCGGGCAGGGAGGGGACATGGGTCAGAGGCACACCAGCTGGTGGGTCACAAGCCCACGGAATCTCGTTTGGGGTGGCCAAGGCAGGGCTGGGTTAAGTCCAACTGGCAGCCCGAGAGCAGCACTGGTTTGAGGACCTCTCCTCCATGGTGCCTTTCAGTGCAAACACCCCCCTTACTAACAAACCACCGGCCTTTTCACTCTCCTAAACTTCTTGGGCTCCAGTGAGGTGAAGGCTGAGGTCGTTAAACACAAAAACACCATTACCAGCCCAAACATCACAGCCAAAAGCACATCAGGAACCCAGAGGCACCCAAAACATGGTCGCTGGAGAACAGCAGAGGTGTGATGTCCTGCTGAGCAGCACAAGGATATCTCCAACACAGCCAAACCCCAGCCACAAATTAACAGTCCAGGACACAGGGTAGATGTGTCCAAAGGAGGTACCAGACCTCACATCTGCACCCAGGAGCTTGAGCTTGGTCAGATGGGACTCAGTTCTCAGGGGGTACAAAAATCAGCTTCAAGCCTTTGCTCTGCACATTCATTCCAGGGGCAATGTGTTTCCCCCTTGTCCTGGCCTTTTGCAAGGTCCCACTGGCTGTCACTGAGGTCTCCTGCCAGCACACCAGCTAGCACAGGGCATGCCTTGGCTGTTACCCTCGCTCATGGGCTCTGGCCACGTGCCACTTGGTCTCAACACAAGCCCAAACCACTCCCAAAACCACCAGTTGCCCCCATTGTTCATCTCTCCCTCCCTCTCCTCTTCTTCTGAGGCTGCTGGCATTTGCAGGGCCACCAAGAAAGTCAGGGGAGATGGAACAGATGGCGTACAAGGAGATGCTGAGGAAATGGGGTTTCTTATCCCGGAGGAAAGAAGCCCAGAGGTGGAATCTACCTGCTGCCTTTGGCTACCTACTGGGCCATCACAGATGGGATGGAGCCAGGCTCCCAAAGGTGCCCTGGGAAAGGTCAGTGGCCAAAAGGTACTATGAAGACAAGTCCAGTGGAATAAGGGAAAGCAAGAGGGTGGCCCTCAGGCTGGCAGCAGTCCTGTCCTACACAGGTTTTTCAGTGGTTTCTGCGATACAGTGAGACAGACCAGGAACTCCACCGACTGAACACTGATCCCAACATTTCACAGTTTTCTGCTGGCAACTGCCCCTTCACCAGCTCGAGGAGCAATGGGGCACGGAGCTCTCCATGGACTGGGCGATGGAGAGGAGCAGCCTCGGCATTAATTCCCACAGTCGTTCCCGACCGTTCTCCTGCATTTGCAGGTTGGGTCACAAGATGGAGCAATTGTCCTATTTGTCGTTCCTGGCTGGAAACCACCGGGCTGTCCTGGGCCCTGGTCTTTGAAGAGTGGTGGGGATGTTTTGCAGCCCGGACCAGTGGGTGCCTCTTTGGGCAGGTCCCAGGTGCCTCCTCCAGCAGACACCTGAGTCTGGACCAACTTGCTCCTCAAATTCACCCTGCAGCACCATGTCCCCTGCACAAGCAACCGGCACAGTGGGACCAGCAAAAGGGACGTTTGGACCATCCTTCCTGTGACCACATCCCACCTCTGCCCCACGGTCTGTCCCACCACTCCGCTCTCTGCACCTAAAAGGTGGGTGCTGCCTCATAGCAGCACCCAGAAACTTCTCCATCCCCTGATTTCAGGTCTTTTCAAAGCTACTGGGGATGAATACACCTCTGGCAGTGTAGCAGGGGTTCAGATCTTCATGCCCAAGTGCTCTCAAGCTTCAGCAGGGAGCTGAGATCTCATCTGGGATGTAGAACTCCTCTGGGGAACCACACAGGTCACAGCCTGATATTTTGGGTTGTGGCTGCACCTCATGGCTCTTCAGGAGCACTGGGAACTGAGAAAGAGCTGCCCCATGGCTCAATGGGTGGCAGAACTGTTTGATGGACTTCCTGTAGGCACCATGGCAGGGATGAGATAGTCAGCCCAGGAAAGGCTGAGGGGGAGAAAACAGCCAATGATGATGATGGAGGGATGACATCTGCCCCTGGGAAAGGTGGAGGAACGATGGAGGAGGTGAGCAATGAGGTGGTCTCTGGGAAGAGGTATCTGGGGAAGGAACCAAATGGGGCAAGACGTCCCTTTTTCAGTGGAGGTGGAACATCTGGAGAGGTTGAGCAGTCCCAGGGAGACACTGCACTGTTGATCTGACCATGGAGAAGAGGCCCAGTGGCTGTTCCTAGGGACCTCCAGTGACTCGTGCCAGCCAGGAGCTTCCCAGGCAAATCACTGACATCAGAAAATGATGGCTCCCTTGATCTGGAGCTGTTCCACTCCCCCAGATCTCTCCTCATTAAAAACATGTTTGGAAGTGGTTGAAACGTCCCGTTTTTCCACAGACACATTTTTTCTCAGGACAGCTTTTCCCTCTTGAAACCCGCTCTGAAGTTGATTGGCACAACAAAACAGCCTCCTTGGAAGGAGCAGCTCCAGAACAGACATTTGGCCTCTCACTTCCCAAAAGCTTTCATCAGGATGGGAAAACTGCGAGAGCTCAGGGAGAAATCCTTTCTCAGCAACTTTGGCCATCAGAGACCAGGCCAGCGACTTTCCAAGCCAGCAGCACAAGCCATGGCTGCACGGACCCTCTGCCCCACACGCCAAAAGTTTCGTGGAAGTTCAGGGCCACCCAGCACAAAGCAATCAGTGTGGAGTCACAGCTGTATAAATATCTGGGGCCGCCGGCCATAACCCTTCCTATGGGGTCCCTGGGACCTCTCAGCATGTGTGTGGCAACCCAGGGAGAAATGCTTGAGCCTCACCGTTGTCCCCAGTGGGCTCTGAAGAGGGAGCAGCTCCAGCTCCTCTCCCATGGAGTTGCAGCTGGAGTGAAGCAAAAGTCTTGGTTTTTCGAGCAACCCTTCTATTTGTCCCTCCACACATCTCTGAGCCATCAACCTGCTGCCACCAGCTCCAGTCATTCCACAAGAAGCGATAATCAGTGTCCCACCACCACAGGGTAGATGGGTGGAGAAGGTGCCAGGGGATCTCATGAGCCGCGCAGACTCCATGGATGTGCAGGGGGAGTCCTGCAAGGCTGGAGGGATGGGGAGGAGGTCCTGGGATGGATCCAGGTGAGACAGCAAGGGGCTGGCCCCACAGGGCTTGCTGGTTCTGGAAGAGAGAGAGACTGTGACCACTTTCCTTGAGCTCACCGACGTTGTGGGCTAAACCCCTCAGTCCCAACCCATAGATGATGGGGCTTGGGCAGAGACAGGGGGGGACAAAATGTGTGTATCACTTGTGAGGATCTGCTTGTCCCATGGCACCTGCACAGGAGTGACTAGACCCAGGGCAGCAGTGGGTTTCTCCAGCAGAGAGCAGACCACAGCTTCAAGCAGCAGCAGGGCATCTCATCCTCTTCCTCCACAAGGGCCACTGCTTGGGATGAGAGAAAAGCTGAATTTTCCCAAGCTGCCCTCACCTGTCAGGTGGCAAATGAGGCCAAATTTCCCCCTGTATGAAGAGCAGCACCAACAAGCCCCATTAATGACCCACACAAAAAGGTCCAAGAGTCCCATCTCCCCGGCTGGTCCTTCCCCCATCCCCACCAGCTGCCCCGGGCTGGCCCGGCTGCTCATTCCAGGCGTGTTTCTCATGGCCGTCGGAGGAATGCAAAGCCCTGGGGTGTTCGCAGAGACCAGCACCAGTTCTCTTCTGAAAAGGGACAAGGGGATGATGTCAGCGGAAACATATTTTTAACCCGCATTCGAATGAAAAGGAAACGACCCAGAGGAAACGCATCCAAGAAAAAAAAAGAGCCTCCCGACAATGAAGAGTCCAGCTTTGCTTTCAAGTTTTACTTTTCCCAGGACACTGACTCCCTCCTGCCCTCGGCCAAGAGGGAAAAGAGCGAGCGAGGGAGCGAGAAGCCTCCCCGCACACCCCCCAAACAGGAAACGGGGGCTATATAAAGATCGGGGCTGCGTCAGGAGGCGGAGGGGCAGGACGTGGGACGTGCCAGGGCCCTGTGACATCCAGCTGGGCCACCAGCCCCACCTGAAGATGGGCACGTCAGCGGGGCCAGCCCGCGGAGAGCAGGCAGCTCTTACGCCATCCGACCTTCTTTCCTCTGACCGTAATCCAGCCAGCAGGAAGGTGCACGCTCGCATCCTCATCCACAGCGAGAGAAGCCCCACGGAAATGAGATGAAGGGGCTGCTTCTGCAAGGAAGAGCCTTCAAACATTTTATTTTCCACCATGCGGTGGACAGAGCCTGCCGGGTCAGGCAGCGGGCAGGGTTGCAGCTCCAAGCAGACAAAAATCCCTGCAGCAAAGCCTGGGGGGGACAGGAGGGGTTTTTCTAGAGCCTCAGCACCCCAATTGCCATAGAGCTCCTGTCCCCCCAACAGGATGCGTATCACCATCCCAGCAGAACCCAAATTTCATTCCTTGGGAGAGAAGTTGACTTCTGATCCACTGCTGGCCCCAGCCAAGGGTGCCATTTTGGTGGGGAGGAAGCAATGGGAGAACTTCCTTCCACTCTGTGTCCTGGAACATGGAGTGGCCTGGTGGCTTGGGTGCCCCGGTGGCAGCAGAGGGGCTTCAGCATCTGGCAGGAGGGGAGGGATGGGGCCAAGGTGGTGTGGGCAGGAACAGCAGCTCACACGGACTTCAGGGCTTCTGTCACGAAGCTTTGCAGCTTCCCATCTTCCAGGGAGCCTCAGGGGACACCTAACACCAACTCGCATCCTGGGCAACATTGTCAAAGTCAAATTGCTGTCTTCGTTGTTTCATTTTTCTCCCAGGGCTTCTCTCCAGCCCAGAAGCTCTTCCCCAGACCCGCACAGGACAGTTATTTTTAGGCCCTGAGGTGGGGGGAAGGCAGGGGCCGAGAAGATCTTGGACCCGGTGGCAGGAAAGCGGAGCTTCACGAGGCAGGAAGGAGCGGGAGGGTGGATACGAGGAGCACTCCCTGCCTGCAGCCACCGCGGCTCCTTCCTCTGTCACACACCAACCCGCTTCCCAGAAACGGCCACCTAAGGGGAAGACACACAAGGACCACGGAGGGTCCCCGTGCCGAGCCTGGGGCAGGACAGGAGAGGGCAGAGGTGGCGGTGGGGGGAGAGGAGCTTCCAAGAGCATCCCAGGAGACCCCGGTCTGAGGGGGTGCCCCCCGGCAGAGGCCACCCCAGTCACTGTTTTTTGCCCCCACGTGCTTCTGGTGGGGAAACAGGGTTGCGGGGGGAGGCAGAATGGCTTGGGAAGGGGCTGTGGGGCTGCAAGATGGGGAAGGATGCTGCAAGGTGGAGGATTTAGGGGAGCCCGAGAGGTGCACCATTGCATCTGGGCCAGCAGGCATGAGTTAGGTGCCTGTAGGGTACACCATCGGGCTGGGGAGGATTTGGACCCAGGCGTAGAGGGCAGAAGATGCTCCCTCCCCGGTGACGGAGGTGCCTCCAGCCCTGGAACTGCTGCCCTGGCATCACCCCCGCTGCCTTGGGGGTGCCCGGGCAAGGGCTGCCGACCCAAGCTGCCAGCTCCTCTGCGGGCTCACGGACAGCACTGAGAGCTTTCTGCTCAGCCAGCCCTGGGCAGCACCAGTATGAAGCTGGAGGACCTGGTTAACTGGACAGACGAGGAATACAAAGAAGAATTTGAAGTGTGGGTTCCCAGCCTTTAAGGCAAACCCTCAAATCAAGGCACTGCCTGATCTCAGCGTGTCACCCGCACCCCCGTTTGCCTTGTGCCACCGAGGTGATGTCCCCTCTCGCATTGCGGCAGCGAGAGGGGACACAGCAGAGCCCCCAGCCCCTTTTGCTTGCAAAAACAGGGGCAGCGCGTTCCCTCATCACCCGGTCTCTGAGCACGGAGAGACGATGAGATAATTAGGTGCAAACCTGCCGGTGTGTGTTTCCCAGAGCACCCTGCACCCTCCTGCCCGGCAACACGTGTCCTAAAGGTTTCAGGTGCGTTTGAGGGGGGGGGGTTCTTTCTTGCCTCATATTTTTGGGAAAGCCTGTTTGCCTCGGTGGCCTGTCTGCCTCCAAAACTGTGTGCCTGCCCCTTGGTGTGTATCTGACATTTCTGGGACTTTGAGGTGGGTTTGCTTCTGCTTTAGGCAAAAGGACCTGAAAGACCAATCTTTATCTGTAGATCAGGTTTTTCCCTGAAACAGCCCCCATGCTTTTCCCAAACAAATGCAAAGCCTTGCTGCAGGGAAATTGTTTCCAGGCTTGCACCAGGGATTTCCTTGGGTCTGACGCGCCCAGGAAAGCGCTGCTTATTTGTGGGAGAAGAGGGAAAAGGGAAAAGCAGCAGAGTTAGAAGTTTGCTCCCCGAGACGGTCCCTATCCCCTGCAAACTGCCTGCAGGTATTCCCACAGCCTCCCAGCTTTGATGGACAACTTCCTTCACGCTGAATGACACTTGGGGACCCACCAGGGTGTGTGAGGGGTTTCGAGGAGGGCTGACCCGGTCTCCACCCTGCACCAGCCACAAGAATGAGCCCTTTCCCCCTCCTTAATCCACCTTCGCCCCCGTCGCCCAGAGGAGCCCGTGAACCCTGTCCCCTGACCTGCGAAACGTGAAAGGGAGGAGGCAGCGAGGGGGGGAGAAGCCAGGACCCGCCGGGGCTGGCCGGCGCTGGGCATCCCCCCGGGGCTACGGGCCACCCCCAGCACTCGCCGCCCCACATTGTGCGTGGGGAGCGGGGAGGACGGGGCGCTGGGGACGACCCCGTCCCACCAGCAGCGTGAAAGCCGCCTTTGTTGCGGGGCTGTCACCCGGGGCAGAGGCATCCTGGCCTCTGGTTTCCAGGACGACGGGAAGAGAAGGAGGAGGAGGAGGAGGAGAGCGGGCTGATGGGGAGGAAGGTGAGAGACGGGCAGTAGGAAGGTTTGGATGGTGCGGGCAAAAGCGAGCCCCAAGAAGTGGCGGTGGGGTCCCTTCTGCTCCCATCTCTTGGTCTCAGATGAAACCTTCCCCAGCTCCCTCCCACAAAGGGGCATCACCATCTGAAATGGGACCAGCCAGTCCCCATGGCTACTTGCCCACTCTTACTGCTAGCTTACGCCACCTCCATCCTCCCCCTTACACCCCACCTGTCCGTCAGAGCTCAGGCATATTTTTAGCCAAATATTTATGGTTTTGTCCCTTTTGCGGCTCTCCAGTTCCATCAGATTCCAGGAGAGTTCAAAGGTGTTTTCCTGCCTCCTACAAGCTCGGGGCTATTTATAGCCATCAGATGTTGGCAGCCCAGCTTCCATGGACCACTGTATGGTGACAATGTGCGCATGGAAGCGGCTCATTGCTTGTGAGTAACTCCAGGAGCCAGGAGCCCGAGGAGTGACGGGGTATTACAGTCCCAGACAGGAGAGAGAGTCAGGAATGGTGGGTGGTGAAGAGGAAAGAGACGGTCCTTTAGGCTGGATATGAGAAAAAAAGGAAAAATATCAAATTTGCCAGGGAGATCTCTTAATGCTTTGGATGCTGTTTGGGAAAAACAAAGCTAATCCTGCCCTATGGGCTATTTCAAGCCAGGGTGGCCTAGTTGCCGTAGCTGTTCTGGCTGGTCCCAGCTCTGGGGATGCTCTTATTCTTCCTTAGGTGCTCAGGAGACGACGAATATCGTATCAGCATGACATCCTTGTTGATCTTAAAGCCCTGCCTGCTCTGACCCGGATGCCTCCACAACATGCAGTGCCACAAGCCCCTCAGATGCCCATACCTAGCTCCTGGGCTACAGAAAAGCTTCCCCTGGCTGGGACTTGGGGAATGAGTATCCAGGGTCAGAGAGGGAGCCAGAAGGGTCGCTTCTTGCATACCCACCAGCATGTGGCTGGGCTGACCTTTCCCAAGGATGCCAACAGCCCCGATGGTGACATGATGAGCTATCAACCTTAGGCAAGCTCTGACCCACCATCACAGCGGAGGGACATAGCCTGGTCTGTGCTCAGCCATCTGACAGTGAAGTCTGGCCAGGGAGAAACCAAAGGGGACTTGAGACTACAGCTTTATCTTTCCATGATGACCATCACGTCCAGGGACACTGTCAAAGGCTCAGAACTTGGGTTTTTTGGGATCATGATGCCTCATAGAAGAGGAAAGGTGGATCAGGACTCTTGGTTGCACTTCTGGGATGTTGTTTTGTTTTTCTCTCTAGAAGGAGCATATCCCACATCATTGGGACAATACAGCAGGGTGAAGCAGGGGTTTCAAAGCTGGAGAGACCAGGGGTCTTGCATCCCTCTACAACTCCATACTGACTTACAGAGCTGCCAGGAATAACCAAGACCAGTGGCCTCCAGATGCCACAAGGGCATAAGCGCAGGTTTTGTAGCCATGAGGATGAGCACCAGCCCATTCCACACCTGACTTAACGCTGTGGCTTTTTCCATCCCTGCAAAAAACAAGCTCTCTGCCCGCAAGGCGCCTCCACTGCCGAAGGGCCCGCTATCTCCTTCATCTCTTCCAGTGCTTCCCTGCTCCGGCCGAGGGCAGGAAGAGGAGAAGAATACCACGTCCATCTGCGAGCACACAGGAACCCCTAGGGAGCTGGAAAAGAACTCTCTGAGCTGGAGAGGGTCCAAGGGCAGCCGGGACACACACCCCTCTGCTCAGGAAGAGAGCCAGAGAGACTTTCGTCACCACGGCTGCCCCGCATCCCCATCTGACATCCCATCTGAACAAAAACACTTCACCTTCCCTGTTGGTTTTTTTTTTTTTACACACACCTCTCCCCTCAGCATCGGCTGCCGGCATATGGGAGTGCGCTGGACTATTTAAGGAAAACGCCCAATAGCATTACAATTACTTACCATAAAAGCCTCGTGTTTCCAATAACAGCCTAATGTTCCAGGCACCTGTCCAACGGACTCAGAGTTTTCTTACCTGCCCACTGCAGGATCCGGATCCATCACACTTCCCAACAGACATCTAGATGTGCCACTGCAGAGCTGCAAAAAAAATGCTCTGGAAGACCTCAAAATAGCTGCCACCTCTGGCTACAGTGGGGACAGCGGCTGGCAGGACCTTTCATCCCTCCTGGCAGTCACCTGCTGGGGTCTTAGATGAGATCTGGGGAAGAACTTCTTCACTTTGTGGGTGGTGAGAGCCTGGCCCAGGTTGCCCCGAGAAGCTGTGGCTGCCCCATCCCTGGAGGGGTTCAAGGCCAGGTTGGAGGGGGCTTGGAGCAACCTGGGCTGGTGGGAGGTGTCCCTGCCCAGGGCAGGGGGTGGGATCTAGATGGTTGGAACCCAAACCGCTCTATGATTCTATGATTCTGTGATCTGCAGCAGGTTGCAAGCAACAACTGGTGTGCAAGAGTCAACATGAAAACCAGATGCAACCAAAGCAGTCCATCTCTGGCTGGTGGCATCTTCCCAGCTTTGACTACTACTGCAGCTCCAGCGTGGTCCCTGGCTGGCCACAGCTTCTCCTGCCCATGGCAGAGGACAATGAAGGGGCCCAACGAGATCAGATGCCGCTCTCACCTCCCGACACGGTCACCCTGATGCTGGAATGAGGTGGAAATGGACAAATGGAGCAAAAACAAAAGGGCTCCTAAATGTTTTTCTTGGTCAGATCCCATGAGCCCAATCAGTGATATCCACAATGGCTTTCACAGACCAGGCTGGGCAGCGTGATGTTGTTCAAGTGTTCCCAGGGAACCAAAAAAGAAAAAAAACATCGTGAGCCACGTGTCCTGCTGCAAACACCCTCTGTGATGTGAAACCACGATTGTTCACCAGCAAAGTTTCCTCGTGGGCTTGGGAAACAGTTCACCAGCAGAGGAGATGGTGTAACAGGATGTGGGCATCTCATCTCCCCTGCACCAGCAGACACTCATAAGCGCTGGCACTTACCCAGCCGTCAGCTGCGATTTGTTTGCACACGGGGTTTGCTGGAAAATTGCATCCAGCCGTCCGGTTAATAAAAATCACCCTCGCGCAGCTCACCGGCGGCGTCTCTGCTGAATGAGGGATGGATGCTGAATTATTCACTCTGCACCAGCGGAGTCTCAGCGGTGGAAGGGAGGGGAGGAAGATTTCTCCGCTGCTAGTCATGTTCTGCTGTCAATTACGGAGCTCTTCATTCTCAGGGCTGTGAGGCTACCATCTGGTACTAAATTCACCAAGAAAAATGGGGGAAAAAGAGAAAAAAAAAAAAAAAAAAAAGCAACAGCATTTTTAAGCATTGACTGCTCATCGTACAGCAGCGCTCAAACACATTTTCTAACATTCATGAGAAGTACAAATCCAGGGGGAAGCGCAGAGTGGAAGGGATAATATGCCATTTAGAGTATTCCACCTACACGGATGTAGAAGAAATATATGAGGGCACAACATCCCCTTCTGCCTGTCCTGTCTGGCACACCTGAGGGGTCAGTGGAGATGGCAGCCGTAGCATAACCCCCTAGATGTAACCCCCTTCGCAGCCAGGCACTTTCCCAGTCCTCCAAGTATTCAGCTGTTCTCCTTGGCTGCTGAGCTACCTCAGCCCACTTGAATCTTGAAGAGTTTGAACCCTGACAACCAGGAAAATGAAAATATTTCTAGGGTGATCAGCGTTATGGGAGGTCCTTGTTCTCAGTCCGCAACTAGAAATGCTCAAAGATGGAATCTTACAAAATTGCGGTTGGACGTGGTGCTTCGGTGTCCATGGTGGAAGTGTTTCAGTGGATCTGCAGAGTGACAAGACTCTGGATGTCCAGCCTGTGTTTGGAAGCCCAGCTGGCACTACTGCGTACCACACCGAGCGGTTCATTTCATCAGGAACTGAGCAGAGGAGACACATTCAGTAGCAGAGTGGAGCGTGTCCCCTCAGGCAGAGCTGGGGAAGGAGATAGAGCACCTTGGCTGGAGATGAAAGGCTCCGGGAGAACAAAAGAGGAGAAGGAGGCAACAAAAATCAGACCCGAGAACAAGCTCACTAGATCGTTCAAAGAGCCACAGACCCTCGGCACTGAGCACTGGAGATTTTGGGGGAGTTTAGCAAAAAAGGAGATGAGGGCACAGCATGATTCCTTATTCTCTTGCCTGGCCCAGACGGGAGCAAGGGACAAAGCTGCTGCGCTGCCATGGGGCTTCCTGCAGAGCATCACAACGCTGGGAAGAGCTGAAACAACCACAGGATGCCCTGGGTAAGCCCATTAACTGAGACGATTCTTCCTTTCCACGCCTTTTCCCTCCAGGCCATGTGCCTTCCACCCTCAGTACGACTCTGGAGACCATAAAGGTTGGAATGGCGTGCAGAGATGATGATGAGGGAGCTTGAAAATCAGGCTTAAGATCTTCAACCTGCCATGGCTTGGACTTAAAGCATCCACTACACACACAGGAAGGCAAATCCTGAGCTGTCTGCTGCCTTCCCAGCCCTGCCTGCCCCCAGCCCACCCAGGCTGCGTGAAGTTTGGGTTCCCACAGTCTGCTGAGTGAACTCTGAGTATGTCCCTCCCCAGAGCTCCCAGCTTGGGGCTGAGGGCTCCAGGGAAGGTTATGGTGGGTCTGGTCTGGAAGACGAATGTAGACTCATGATAGGCAGCAGAGATATGCCTGGTAAGTCCTGTGATAGCTGCAGAAGGTCCTGTGGTAGCTGCAGAAAGTCCTACAACCTCACCCACCCTTTCTTTGTCAGGTCCTTTACTGAATCCTTGCTTTGTAGAGGAGATTCATCCTTCCTGCTGCTGAGCCACACATATCAGTGAGATGCCTTGCACGAGGTCTGCACTGCCCAAAGTGATGGCAGATCCTACAAGGTCCCCCTGCTCCTGTTCAAGGGCTGAAACATGTTTGGAGAGGGGTACTAATGAACCCTAAACCTTTACTTTAGTATGTGTCTGGAGCTGAGGACCAACGTCCTACCAAACACTACAAAGAGCCAGAAGAGGTAATGGCTTGAAAACCAGGAAACACTCTGATGGAAAAGGAAAGTGGCTGGGACACGCCGCCTCTCCTTCTCTCGGAAGCCTGTCCCTCTTCAGGGACCTGGAGGAAGAGCCAGGCTGGAGTTTTCTGCTTTGAAGGTAGCTCCACAGCTGACATTTGCAATGCATTGCCAGGTGAGGAGAAAAGCAGGAGGGTGATTCCAGGAAGGGACCCTCAGTGTGGTACCGAAGCTACAGCCTTCGCTAGGACATAACCCAGACACAGCATCCCGCGAGTGTTACAGCTGAAGCTGTTGATTTACTTCCCAGAAGGTCGCTTTTGCACCACCTCTGATGCCTGGTGCCCCCTAACATGAGCAGGACCCACTGACGGAAGGACCCAGGGGCAGAACCTGGTTCTCTCTCCTCTTGCCGTATACTCTGCCCATTGGCTGGACCCTTTGGACACAGTGGTTCATAGTAGAGGGAAAAACCTCTCATATAAGCTTGAATTCCAGTCCTCTTTGGACTCTTCCACCTCTCCCATCCCTTCCTGCCCTGCAGCATGGTCTGCTGAAGCTGCTGCTTTCTTTTCCTCCCAGTCCCCTTGCCGGGGAAGTGATGCTCCAGCACAGCCAGAGATGCTGGATGCTCTCTTTACTCCCCCTTTCTTTCTCAAGTTGTTTTTTCTGTCCCGGGGGGGCTGAGGGAAGTTCAAAAGGAAGGCGAAACCCCACAAAATACCAGGTAGCAAAGTCCATAGGTGCACGCTCCAGGTAAGACCCTCCTGCTCTCATCTTTAGGTACAAACAAGGGCATTTTTCTCCTGTAGTTGTTCTCTAGCATCTCAGACTCATCCAGCCCATTTCTTTCCCTCCGAAACACAGTGGGCTTTTACATCGAGCATTGGGGGGGGGGGGCGGTGTGTGTGTGTGTTTGATTTTTAATGCTTACTTATTTATTTTTGACATTGCCCAGGCCATTCCAGCACCCGCTTTATCTGCAGCGATCTTTGACCCCGGCGTGTCAGGAGTTCAATCTGGTACGTTCCACTCTTTGCCCCCACTTAATTCTTTTTCAGCTCCTCGGCCTTTGAAACCTGGTGCCATATGCCAGCCCGAAAGAGCCCTGATCAATACCGGGGGACCACGTCTCTGTGACCCTGCAACCCGCGCCGTAAAGGGCAGAGGGCAGAGCGGAGCCGTGGCCATGTTTTCATGACGAGATTTCAGCTGCGTTTGTTGGAGGGGGAGGGAGAGCCTTTCTTTTCCTCGCTTTCTTTTCATGAAACGTGGTCCAGCTGGGACAGCAGAACTCCTGGCTGCCTGTCGGCTCTTCCGCCTCGTTTAATAAAAACCCCTAAAAATCGGGATGCCTGGGAAGGTGAAATGGAAAGATCAGCAGCACATCCCGGAGCACGTCCCGGTGTGAGAAAGGAATCGTTCATGCCTGTCCCTTTCAGAGAGCCCAGGGTGCTTTGGGGGTGCAAAGTCCCAGTCTCCCCAGTAACGGAGGGACCCATCAAAAACCGCTCAGTCAGCACAGAAGAGCCCTGGCAGCAACGTCGCTCCTTTGCCATGGGGGGGGGACGACCCAATTTCTCTCCCCCAAAAGCTCACCCTCTTGCACGGCCGAGCCTCTGCCCCAGGGAAACAGCCCCTCAGAAGGTGCTGTGGATCCACAGTTGGGGGGCACATCCCTGCCTTGCCCCCCAGCTCGCAGGCGGGGGGGTGGGATGCCCTCAGCCCACCCTGCTGAGGGTGAACCCTGCCTTCTCAGGGCACACCAGTCAACGGCCACTGTGTCTGAAAGCCACTCTCTTTTCAGGCAGAGACCTGCCTTTTGGTCCTTTACTCTTTTTCTCCTCTTCTCTGTGCAAAAAGGTACAGGCGCCCGCTTTCTGCCCTGCTTGCTTTCATTTTTAGAACAAGGAGAAGAAGAGATGAAAAGAGGAAAAGCTTGTGGTGTCTCCCTGGGACAGCAGGGCTTTGATGGTACTGCTTCCAAGGGGAGATTTAACCCAGCTTTGCTTAACTGGGGAGGAAAACCCCGGAGTCATGTCTGAACCCAAACTGCTCACCCCTGGCTACCAAATACCCCCAGGATCTTCTCCGTTTGCTGCCATGGGTCCCTTCCCCATGGCATCTGGTGCTGCCTCCTGGCTGAACAACGCTGCCAGGGACCATGGGGCAGGGCCAGGCTGATGGTGCCATCGCTACCGACCTTCAAGGGGTGCAGGACAGAGCATGGCCATGCCACCGGCCACCACTCTGCATTGCCTGGGACACTGGGCTCTGAACTCAGGAGCCAAATCCTGCTAAACCCCCTGGTTGCCCAAGGTGCTGAGCACCCCCCATACCCCCGGGGTCTGCAGGGGGAAGGTGTGATTGACCCACACACTTGGTGAGCCATGGAAAGGGCCAGTGAGGTGATCTGCTTGGGGTGGTTTTGGCTGCTGGTTGAAGAGTTTGATCCCCGGTGTTGGCACCACCACCCAAAGCAGTGCCACCCAGACCTTCCCTTCTCCTCACCTTTGCTTCCATCTCTCTGCAGGGGGAGGGACAGCCCCTCCCAGGCTCTGCAGGACAAAAGCTATGTCCCATCAGTGACAAAAGCACTTCTGAATGATCCTTGCAGACTACCAGTTTGGGGTCAGTTGCTTGTGACCCTCTTAGGAGACTTTTGAGGGCGTTTTTGAGCTCAGATGAGCTGATGACTCCCCCCTTACCCTAATTACCCAAAGCCCCGTGGCGTGAGAGCACCCCATCCGGGCTCTCCCCAGGGTGTCGGGATGTTCCTCTGAGGCTGGAGAGCCAGGAAAGCCCCCGCTTGGTCCATGACCCAAGTGTTTCCCAAGGACAAGAAAGATGGGGCACCTTACACCAAGTGCACAGGACCCATTGGTGACCAGGGGAGCTGGTACCCCAGACAGAGGGCACTGCTGTGCACCATCTAATTAACCCTTCTGACAGCTTCCATTAAAAATAAAGGGGCCTCCAGGTCCCTGCTGGAGTGGCCTATTTTACGTGTGCATCTCCTTGGTTTTGCCTCAGCATATGATGTTCAGGAGGCAGTTATTTCAGGAAAGGTACGCTATAGATAACTGATCCGCCAGCCAGGTGTCATGTTCCTTCATTTATTTTCAATTACTTCGTCTCTTTAGCTCCGGTGAGAATTGCCTGGTGTCAATTCATTTGGTCACCTCTGCGCCTGCCGCACCTCTCGGGAGGCTCTTCTCCGGTGTGGTGTGATCTCTCCCCCGGGGCCGGCTGTTACAAAACAGCTCTGCTTCTCTTTCAGCTTCATCTCCTCCCCGTCTCTCCTTGGGGCCAACCCCCAGCTCCATGCCCCTTGTCAGGGTCACGCAGAGCTCCTGGGAGCCGCAATGGTGTGAGAAGGTGGAAGAGAACAGGATGAGGAACCCAGTCTTTGCGGTGGGAGCCTCCCCTCTGCTCCTCAGGATGCTCAGGACAGGATGGGGAGCGGTGGTGCCCAGCGTGCTCAGCTGAAAGGCTTCCTGCAAACCTCCTTCCCCAGTGCGTAGGTGGCAAGTGCAAGGCCCCTGGACCCCCTCTGTGCCTTGGCTCATTGCTCTGAAGATCATTTGTCCCCTCAGTTGATGAGGATTGGGCCAGTTCGGGTGTCATACAGGGAATTGGACTGGGGGGCTCACCTGGCCAGGAGGGGTGTGTGTTTCCTTTTCTGGGGAACTCTCTCAGGCAGGATGAGGGTGGGAACCCAGGACCTCCTGGACCCTCATCTCATGCACACAAACACACGCAGAGATGGCTCAGTCCTGTAGAGCAGAACCTGCCTCTCCTGGTCCAGACCCGTGCTCACCCTCCCATCTGGGACAACACTGTCTCCTTGGAGGTGCCCCCATAGCTCTGGGACAACACCACCCTGAAGCCATCAAAGCAGAGGAGTCAGGCACCGTCCCCATGAGCATCAGGGTAAGGTGGTTTGTGCTGGCAGCCTCAGGGCAGTCTCATTCCCTCTGTGGACTCCGCTTTTATCCTTTTTCTCCCTCCCACCAACACTGGCACCACACCGTGTCCCTCCAGCAGCTCCTCCCCACTGCCCAGCCCCTGCTCCCTCCCCAGCCCAACCAGAGCTGCCCCCCACTGCCCCTCCATCCATCCATCCATGCCCACCCTAACCCCGGCTCCCTGTAATGGAGTGGGGACAACCTCTGGGGCAGAGACGGCATCGCGCAGAGAAACCGGGACACTCCTGACAGGAGGAGACACCAACGTCACCAGATGTGCCTGGGAGAGACAACCCAGCCCTCCTGCCCAAGAATCCCACACGGTGTTTGGTGATTAAAGACAGGCTGGACCTGACACCCAAATTCCCCCCGAGCCCAGAGGTGGTCCAGACCCACAGCTTAAGTCTACCTTCTCCCGGAGCTGAACCATCTCCTTTAGGATGAAACATCTTCCTGCTTGCTCCCACCTCTGGGAACCTTTATCCTGCCTGAGCTGCTCTCCAAGTGCCACCTGAGCCATTCCTGGCATGTCCCCACCCCTGCTGGCACCGCTGAGCCGGCAGGGCTAGTGGCAGGGGCTTGCTCCTCTGCCAGCTCAGCGCCGACGGTGGCAACAGCGGGGACCACGAAGGGCATGATGTAATTTTCAGATCCGTCGGGAAATTTTCAGCAGCGATGGCTGGAAAAAACCAGCATTTTTTCCTGTGAGAAAGGGCACATTTGCTCTGGTTTCAATGAGAAAGAAATAAATAGAAAGCCTGGTAGTGACTGTCCTTAATTGATTAGTCATTTCTGCAGATGATAATTGCACATCAAAAGACTGAGATCCTACTGTTTCATGCAAATGTCCTTACGGATAACAGCAAGGCACAGGGGAAGTAGACACAGGAAACAAATCCTTCAGAAGCCGCCCAGGAGAATTTGGAGTTTGAGTTTCACTTCAGGAAAACAATTTTATCCTCGACCTCAGCTGCTTCACGAGCACCAGGAACATGGAGAGGGAGATGCCATGGGAGCGCCCGGGTGAGCAGGTCTCCAGCCAGGGGAAAGCATCGCTTCTTCAGACCACTGGTGGAGAACTTTAAAATGCAGTTGGCTGTGGAGCCAGGGGCTGAGACGTTGCTTGTAGGGACAGGGTAGGAACCCAGGAAGAGCAGCAGCCCCACAGCTTGGTGCATCAGCACTCAGGAGCCGCCGTGGACAAAGTCTGGGGGAAGAGTGAGGTGTCCAGAGGAAAGAGCGTGTCAGTGAGGGGACTAAAATTGGAAGATGGACCTCCTGTCCCACTGCTTTTTTGTGCACCAGCCCCAGTTTAGGATCCTTCCAGCACATTGCAGTTTTCTGTGCCCCCTGTGCCTGGGCTGCCCAGTCTGACTCCTCACCCCCGGGGCTGCCACCTCTGGGGCACCAGTTAAACCGCCGGCTCCTGGGTTCACATGAGAATCTCCATGCTCATTTAATTATTTCAGCGGAGCTGCTAGCCCTGGTGTCTGGCAAAAGAGGCTTGTGAGCATGACTCAGTCAGCCTCCAAAAGCTGCAATGAAAAACAAGGATCTGCTGTGAGCTGCATCTTGATTTTTAAGCCTATCTCGTGATGTTTTGCAGGGCCAAGGGATGGGCCTGTGATATCAGGACAGCTCCACAAAACCACAGGTGTTTCTGGGGGGCTTATAAGCAAACTGTCCATTCCACAATAGGACCGTGGCACACGGTCATCACTGGGGCCATGGAGACCCTGTTGCTTGTAGGAATGAAGGCTCCCCCGCATCCCCAGGGCTGCAGCCCCAGGAGGGTGAGCCTCCTGCAGGCGTCAGGTCTTATATGGGCTATTTCAAAGTCTCCCACCTTCCACAACCGCCCCCACAACTGGTCTGGATGAATCCCAAACTCATGATCCCTCCAAGTCCCTATTTCCCAGACTTCACTGAGCAGCTCTGAACAGAAAAGGTAGACCCTGGGAGGGGAACACGAGACGGTGTTCTCCTCTCTGCCCAGACCAGAGCAGTGGTCAGGGGTCTGAAGACACATAAGCCCCCCCCATCCCTATGTGGAGGATGACTATGGATGAGGGAGGAAGATTTTGTGAATGTGGAGAAGCCGTTCTGCAAATCCCTCCAGCCTAAACTCCTGCTCCACGGTCCCTACAGCTGGTGGTGACAGGTTAGATCTGACCTTCCACCTCCCACCTACCCACCTCTGTACCCCCAGGTTCCTACACGCGTGTCACCGTCAGCGTGAGTTAGAACCCAGCTGGCATTTAATCATTCCTTCGTCATCACCGTCACTGGTGAAGTCACTGACGCAGCAGCACTTTGGATCCTCAGGACGGGCTGAATTTCCCTGCTGACCTGCTGAAACCACCACAGGTCCAGGTCCGCTCCCTTCAGATGTCTTCGGCGTGGAGGGCTGCCGAGAGCTCCTTCCCCCTTCACAACAGCGAGGAGAAATAGGCACTTTCAGGGCATGAGTCATCCGACCTATTTAGCCATCTTAGGGAGAGATGAATGAGTCCTTAAGAGGGCTCATTTCTCTCCGCTGTCTAGACAGCCAACCTCTCGACTGCAAACACCTACCCTGGCTCTCCTGGAGGAGAGCTGGCCAAGGATGCTGCCTTCTGCGGGTTTCCTGCACAGGCAGAGGGTTGGATCACACCTGGACATCCTCTGAGGCATGTGAGACTGGTCTCACTTCGCTCCCTCTGAAGGCAAAGGAAGATTCCAACACCGAAAGGATGGAAATCCACTCCTGGAAAACCTCTGCCTCTGAGGGAGGGGTTTGTGGAGCTGAGCTTGGGGCCCCGTGCTCTGTGGTGTGTGCCGTGGTGTGCTTGAGCTGGTGAAGACTCTACTTGGTCATCACATGGATGCAAACCAGAAAAGATCGTGCAGTTTAAAGAACCACCCTAATCTGAGGAGAAAGCCCAATTGCTGACACTTCTTGTGATTCCTGGGACCATAATGACTTTCTTTACACAGCAGAAAAATGTCTAAGCAAGCAATTACCATCTTTTTCAGGTCATCACGGTGTGTAGGCCACCTACCCGTGCCTCTCTGCTAGTTTCACATTAAAGTTCAGCTCCTGAGCTCTCCTTCAGCCTTTCTCTACAGGACCACAGCTGAGGACAATCTCTAGATGGCAGAAAGATCTGGTGGCACGAGTTGATGAGGAGAGGGAAGGCTCGGGAAGGTGATGCTGTGCAAACCAAAAGGGCTCTAACACCATTTAAGGCTGTGCCTCTAGGAGTGAAACTAGTTGGCTGCATCAAAGAAAGAGGGACTTTGGCACTGAAAAGAGCCAATGGGTGACAAATGGCCTAAAGTCATCTTTTGTTTTAAAAAAGGAGGGGAAGAGTGAGTCATGGCAGGGACTGGACTCCCATCTGTACTCCACAACCCTCAGGCAGATCCTGAACGCTGGGGCTGAGGCATTGGAACATATTTTGGAGAGTGTGCTGTGGTACCAGCTATGGTACAAACAGGACGCCAAAACCAGTAAAACAGCCTGAGAAAAGGATTTATGATTAGAGACACAGGGAATGAATGTTTTTAATTAAGCGCAAAGGTTGAGAGGGCTCTTGAGCACAGGTCTAGCCCAGAAAAACCATCCTATGAAAGGACTCTTGCAGCCAGAGGAAAGAGGCTCAGCTAGAGCCAAGGGCTGGAAGCTGAAGCCAGCAAATTCAAATGGGAATAAGGGAGGTGCCCCCAGCCATGGGATTCATTGGCCACCAAATCCATGTGAAAGGACTTTATGCTCTGGAAGTTCTTGAGTAAAGACCAACTGCTTTTGTGAGGGAAAAGCTTTAGGTGAACAGAAGGCACCCTCAAGTCGAGAAGTTTCTGCACTCTCTACACAAAGAAGTGCGTGAAACATTGGCCTGTGACATGCACGGAGAGATCACAGGCACCAGCCTGACCCAGGGGCTGTGGTGCTATGGCCCAGGTTCATCCTTTTGGGGCTAACACCTCACCAGGGTCCCTTCTGCAGCTGCTGGGAAGGGACAGCCCTGCCCAAACTGCAGCTCCTCCTACAGAAGATGTCCATTGCCCTGTGGCACCACCCCATCTCTTCGGGCAGTAGAGGCTGGGAATGTGTTGGAATATTTGGGAATATGTTGGAATCTCTGTGGAGTGACTGAAGTCCCCCAAATCTCAGTGATTTCTGACTTCAGTCCCTCCCTGTTTGCTCCGGCCCTTTGCTACAGGACCCTACCCTTCCTCGAGGATCCTGGACAGTTGAAACGTGGAAGGACACAATGAGACCTTTGAGGTTTTCTTTCAGCATGAGGAGAGGGCTACCAGGGGAGGTCTCACAGAGTTAATGTCAACCCGTGCCAGAGCAAGCCCAGCCACCCAGCGCCCCGAGCCCTGCCGAAGCAGGACTCTGAGCCATGCCCCGGCCACCACGAAGACAAGAATTAGACCACGTTCAAAATTAATATATATTTTTATTGAATAATTGCTCTAAGTGGGCTTGTGAAGCCACCCATAGAATTACTTCTTTCATCTCAGCAGTGGTTCAGTAACAGTTATTAGCTTTGCAAGAGAAGAAAACCAAACAGAAGAGGGTGCATTAAAATAAATAGGTTATTTTTTTTCTTATCTTTAAAATAAACTTTTCAAATAAATACTTTGGTTTTTTTTTTTTTATTTTTTTCCCTTAAAGGTACAAGAGTATTGTCAAAAAACAGCCATCAGGTTATAAACATATATTATACCTTATAGAAAGGAACCCAGATAAAGACAGCCGGGGGAGGGATCTCTTTATACACTGTACAGAATGCCTTTGTACCAATTAAATGGAGAATTAGAGGCTTCGGTTCTTGGTATGAGACTCTCCTTTGAAGCCAAGGGTGATCCGTCTTCCAAGGAGAACTTTGTGCTGAGGACACCCGGGGAGGCAGGAGGCTGGGTGGCCACTGCTGGTCCACAGAGCATCTCCATGGCCTGAGGGAACCGCTGGGAAAGGATGGGGAAAGGGGAGAGGGAATGGAAGGAAGAAAGGGAGAGGGGCTCTGATGGGGAAGAGCGGTGGCATGGGCAAGGCAGGACTGGCCGTGACAGCTCCAGGATGACCACAGACCTCTCAGCTGATGCTGCCATTGGGACAGAGGGTGTGAGGAACCTCCTGTCCCAACGCCCAGCCCAGCTCACCTGGGTGGGTTTGGTCCTGCTCCTGCTGAAGCCCTTTGGGGTGCTGCAGGAAGGTGCAGCAGGAGAGACACCCAGCGAGAGACCTTGCATTGTTTCCCCTCACCTGGCCCTCACAAGTCCCCTCTGCCCCGTGCAGACGTGCCCTCTCCTCCCACCCATCTCACATCCCTCCTGCCTGGGGACCGCTCAGCACCCCTGGCTCATGCCCTCAGAGGGTTCTTCTCCAACATCACCCGACGAAGGACATCAGATTTCACCCACTCAAGCACCCAACCTGCACTCCAGGAGAAGGAGTTTGCAAGAGAACCTGATGCTCACTGAGAAATACCCCAAAGGAAACTGAGCCCAGAGATCCCAGCTCCGGTTTGGCCCACATGGACCAGATGCCGACCAGCAGCCTCCAGCTCCTGCAAACTTCCCGCAGGTCTGGGCTCCGCAGGCTCCTTGAAGGAGATAAGTCCAAACCGGATCCTATTAAAGACCAAGAATGGGCTTTGGGGTGGAAAGAACATCCTTGATCTACTTTCCTCACAAAAAGTTAGACCTTCCAATATCTGAAGACCTTCCAGCTTTCTCCAGCCTCGAAACACCCAAGAGCCAGAGACAGAGAGCAAACTAACAAAGTTGGTGCTGGAAACGGCAAGTTTGGGGCTCCTTCCTCATGCAGTCCAGCCACGCAAACCTTGCAGCAGCTCCTCTCACCCTTCTTCCTCTCATCCCTCTTTATTGCACTAAAGCAGCCATTCATGAACTGTTCTTCTGTGCTTCGGCATCTTCTGGTCGGTGACAGTCGCCCACCAGCTTTCGGGTTCAAACATGGGGATAGGGAAGAGCCAACACTAATGGGATTTTATGGGAATCTGAGAGCAGAGTCTCAAAAAAGCTTCCTCCCTGTTCTTTGAGGTACTTGGCTGGCACTGGTGTTTCTCAGGGATGGATGGACAGCAGCCCAAGGCAACTTCTGCCCTTCCACCAGGAGAGCTGGGGAGCTGGGATGGGAGGGAGGCTCCACCTCAGTCCCCAGTGACCCCTCCTCACCAGTACTGGGACTGATCACACGTTTCCCAGCAGGGAAGGAGGAGAATGAGATCGAGGAAAGCCCTGGAGAAAGCAAGCAAGCATCAGCAGGAGGTCTTGTGATGAGCTTTGGAGTTCTGGGTGGGAAAAGGAGGCTCCTGCACAGAGGGCAGAGCAGGGGGAGCTCAGGTCCTGCTCCTGCCTTCTGCTCCTGTGGTGCCATGAGTCTCTCTTTCCCTGCCTAAATCTGCCCTGGAGCCCTGCACCTTTCCTGGCAGAGGGGCCCACGACCGGCAGAGACACAGAACCAGGAGAAACAGTCCCTCATGAAGCAGGTCCCTCCTTGTCAAACCACAGGAAAACAGAGGACTCAGCATGTGACTCTCCCAAAAGAAAACCAAAAAAAGACACGTCAGGACAGAGAGAAACCCAAACTGCCAGGACAAGCAGCTGCCAACAAACATCTGGAGCAGATGTTATCTGACTCATTCCAGGGTGGAGCAGGAAAGGGGTTCACAACCCCAACCAAACCAAGCTCTCTGGCAGCCAGAGATGGGGAGGGAGCAGGATGGATCTGGTCTGAAGATGTCAGGAAAAGCTTGGGGGGGGAAAATAACAAACACGATCAGAGGTTGGGCACAGCCTTCCCTACACCAGATGAGCTCAGGGAACCAGAGCTGCCCTCCTTAGAGAGCTTCTGGCAAATCCCAACCTGCCCCTTCTGCTGCGAGCAAGGAATGGGAGCTCACTGAGGCCCCCCAAGATGGATGGAAAGCAGTAGCCCCACATGAAGCCACCTGCCCCAACGAGGAGGGTAGGGGTCAGCAGCTCTGAACTTCTCTAAGCCCACGCAGCTGCAAGGCCAAATGTGGCTTCGCATCTTTTCAGGGAAGGGAGCCATAGGATGAAGGGTCATGGCTTCAAACTGAAAGAGGGGGGGTTGACACGAGATCTAGGGAAGAACTTCTTTGGTGTGAGGGTGGTGAGAGCCTGGCCCAGGTTGCCCAGAGAAGCTGTGGCTGCCCCATCCCTGGAGGGGTTCAAGGCCAGGATGGACGGGGCTTGGAGCAACCTGGGCTGGTGGGAGGTGTCCCTGCCCAGGGCAGGGGGTGGGAATGGGGGGGCTTTAAGGTCCCTTCCAACTCTGACCATTCTATGATTCTACAATCTTGCCCTCAACATGGTCAAACCGAAGCCCCACGTTGGTCTGACAGCCCTCGGGGCCCACCTGGGGCTCTCCTCCTCTCCAGTCCCTTCTATGCATCCCCTAGTTCACAAAATATACCTCATGGGTTGGTCATTTCTTGGAGATGAGATGTTCAAGAGACCTGGCCAGACTCCCCAGCCCTGCACCCAGGGCTGTGGCACGGTTCCCTGGTAAAAATGGGGCTTCTGCACTGCCCCAGAAAATTCTCATCAGGTAGAAGGCTACTGGCAGGCGTCCTGGCCTCCCACCAGCCACCAGGAGGTAAATACACTGCAATAGTAGCCCTGGGCTCCTCCTCACCCTGCCAGCGCCAAGGAAAACCGGCTCTGGGGAGCTGGTGTATGGACAGAAGTCTTCTCCTCCCACGGCTCCAGCACCTGGGGGAGGTCACCCCTGTGCTCGCATGACTTTGGAGGCCGTGAAAATGATGAAGCTTCACATGTTGAGTCATTCCACCATCAGGAGAGGAAGCAATGAATTGCAAAGATACAGAGGTGGTAACTAAATTTACAAGTGGGATCCGTTTAAAAAGGAGGAGAGAAAAAAAAAAAAAATCAAAGTAGAGCAAGTTGGAAAATTCTGTTCATTAGTTTTCTTTAAAAAGTTTCAATGAACTATTTCACATTCTCATTCAAGTGAGACAGCTCCTCATAACCTCGGTGAGAAGGGGACTCCTTTTTCCCTAAAAAAGCTTTACCATTTTTTAGGAAGAAGGGGTTTTAACCAGCACCAGTAGAAAAGGGAGCTGAGCGTTGGAAAGGAAGGGTGCCTCGTGGTGGAAGTCTCTCCCCCAGACATTGCTTGGAAGGAGGGAGACAAGGAATTATCAGCGTACAGGTAAATACGTTTGCAATATATTTTAAAACTGCTGCCACAGAGACACGGGCTGATCTTGTGGGGGCGCAGACACCCACAGGGCATCCTCGAGAAGGTTGCCTTAAAATCCAAACGATTTCAGAGTCCAGGGCTGGCCTCAGGATGTGCCAAGTGCACAGACGTGGCCCTACCCCTTCCTAATGCCAGGAGATGCTCCCCGTAACCCCATCCCAAATTCCCTGCAGCTCCTGGGACTGGGCTCTCCATCTCTGGACAGAGGAAGCATCTTCCAACATCCCCCCTCAGGCTCTGGGTGAAATCGAGGGTGAGGATCTCGGTCGTGTCCGTAACACGCCCCCGGCACAAACTTTGCCCCGGGGATGGGATTCATCCCCCCTTCAATGTTTGGGTCCCATCTGGGTCAGGGGAGACAGGCGCTGCCAGAACATAATTTAATGAATAATGTTGTCAAGCGGGATGAATCACTCCCTGGAACCGTTTTTCTCTGCAACAGAGGGAGCTTGGAGCAGCCGCCAGTTTTAGGCAGCGAATGTACAGAAAGAGGAATCCCAGCGTGAGAGTCTGCCTCCTGCCTCACCCTGCAGCCCTCAATCCTGCCCCCTCTCTGCAAAGCCAACCCCCTCCACCCCCCTTGCCCCCAGCACATTCCCTAAAACCTCCCTCTCCCCCTCTCGCGACCACCCGGGAACTAAAGGTCTAGGGTTAGCAATAAACAGGACGGGGAAACCATCTTCCAGCATGTGCAAGTGTACCAGGCAGCCAAACCTCGCATCTGGCACCATTCACAGCAGTATCATGAATATTATTAGTAATAGACCTAAGCCATCCTAACGTTATATTTATATATACAAAAATAGATCCACAGAACTCTACGCAAAGAGGTGGCTGAGGGAAGGCGATGGACGAGCCCTGGATGGCAGGGTCTTGGAGGAAGCCAAGGGACACGTTGCATATATTTCTCCAAGGGAACCATTCACTTCCCTCTGCTCTCACGCACCTCGGGAGAAGGGACAGGGGGACAGAGCCCGGCACTGGGACATCATTCCGGCTACAAACTGCCCCTGACCCATCAGTAGGGTCCCAATGGTCTCCAAGCGGAGATGGGGCTGAGCCCAGGACCAGGAGCAGCTCCCCCCAACTGCAGCGACAGGTTGGGCTTATTATCACCCCAGCAAGGCAACCATGAAGCCCTGACCCCAAGAGAGGTTTCCTTCTGGTCTGCAGATGGCCCAGCCCCAGGGCTTGGTCCAGACCCATCTCTGGTTTGCCACAGGCAGACGCCGCTGTGGAATTAACTCCCTTCAGCAGTGCCAGCAGGAAAACCCTGGTGACGCTGGTGTTGGTGTGACACGCCGGTGGGGCCAAGGAAAGCCAGGTGAGGACCCAAAAGCAACTTCTGCAGGTGGGGAAGATCGGGCTCCCGTCTCTCGACGCCCCCTTCTGCTCCCCGTTTCCCTCCAGCCCAAGGCAGGAGCTGCAGAAGACCCTGTGGGGGAGTCCCCCAGGATGGGTGCTAAGAGAAGTGCGGTGCGAGTTGGCAGATGTCGACAGTCGGGTTTGGGGTGTGTTTTTTAAAGTGAATTCAGTGCTGGTGGAAGGTACCAGATTCCCGGGGCTCGAGCACGGAGCCGGTGCCCTGTGGCATCTGCTCGGTGGTGGGATGGAGCTGGGGCGGCAGCTCCCATCCCGCCGGGGTTTGCGCTCCAGAGGCAGCCCTTCAAGTGCATTGAGAAATGAATGGCAATTTCAAAACCAGCTTCTTGTTCTCAGCCAAATCCCAGAGGAGACCTTTCCCTCGCTGCAGTCGGGCAGAAGCGAGTGGGCTGGGCTGCCTCCGAGAGCTCCTTCCCCTGCCAGAAGGTTTCTAAAGCTTCCCACACCTTCCCTTCCTCTTCAAGACAGAAAAATACGATGCCACCTCATTTTGGAGCTCGCCGGCTTCTCCCAGCGGCTCCCAAGCCCAGAGGGAAGCCACGGCCACCGGTGGGACCCCACAGCACCCCAGCCCCAGGGGGAAAGCAGACCTACAGCCGGGTGAGAGGAGGGAGGTCACCCACGAAAAGTGCTGGAGAGGGAGAAAGAGGGAGAGGAGGGGGTCTGGTTCCTGGAGGACTCTTGCACAGGGGATGCGTTGACGACCTGCTTCTTCCCCCCATGGGGAGGGACCACACCGCGGGGCAGCAGCAGCTCCTGAGACCCTCTGAGAGAAGAGTCCTGAGAAGCCCCCCGGGCACGGCCTGGGAGGGCACCCACAGCTCTCTCTGCCTCTCCCTGTCCCTCACCCCAGCGTGCAAAACCATCTCCCACCAGCTCCCATGGCCACCCAGAGGCTGGGGGACCCCCAGTTCACCCATCTCCTTCCCAGGAGGTGATGGTGGGCAGGGGAGGAGCGCTGCAGAGCGGAGGGAGCCGCAGGAGAAAGGGGACGGAAGGGAAAGGAGGGGGAGGAGGAGGAGGAGGAGGAAGAGGAGTAAAGCCTGCTTCTCCTCCCCGGGAGGGTCATACCGGCTTATCCAGCGTCTTGGGGAAAGGGGTGCCGCTGGAGGAGGAGATCTTCCTGCAGACCGTGTTGGTGTGGCTCTGGCAGCGGCAGCCGGGTCGTTTCAGGCCGTCGTAACCCCGCTGGCAAAGTTTGAGGCACCCCAAGGTGGGAAAGTAGCAGCAGAGGCAGGGCATGAGGAGGGAGAGGAAGCTCATGGCAGCCCAGCGGGCGCAGCAGGACCCCGGCCCGCAGGAGCAGGGGTCGTCGGCGCAGGTGTCCTCGTCGTCGGTGGAGCAGTGGTAGAAGAGCCCCTTGACGCAGCAGAGGCAGGTCCCGTAGTCGAGGAGGCTCTCGGGGGAGCAGAGGCAGCGCTGGTTGCAGAGCCAGCAGGAGGGCAGGCTGCGGGCGGCCGTGCAGCGGGGGCACTTGCAGCGCCCGCACTCCTCGCAGATGAAGAGGTGGCCGGGGTGCAGGGTGGGCTTCTCCCCGGCCCCTTTCAGCGGCGACTCCTCCGCCTTCAGCTCGCCGGCCCGGGGCTGCTGCGTCCGGATGAGGGAATGGCCGGAGTGGGAGGGGGTGAGGCTGCTGAGGAGCCGCTGGTCGGAGGCGGTGGTGCTCTGGGAGACGGAACTGGCCGTGCTGGAATGGCTCAGGTGCTGCTGCAGCGGTGGCATCGGGTGCTGCTGGCTGTGGCTGCGGTGCAGGTCCTGGAAGGTGGAAGACGCCAGGCGGTCCTGGGACCACTCTTGCTTGTGGGGTGGCTGGGAGAGGGATGGGTTGGAGCGGGTTTGCTGGAAGCAGGCGGCCGGTCTCTCCACGTAGTTGTTGCTGGCGCGGATGGAGCGGATTTGGTCAATGGACAGGACCTGCTGGAAGTCCTCAGCGGGGGGGTCCATCGTCTCGTCGCAACTGAGTTCAGCCACGCTGGAAGAGAGCTGCATTTCCAGGCGCGAGGAGACCCTGCGGCATCAGGGCACATCTAAAAATCCTAAAGGATGGGGCAGGAAGGCAGAGAACTGTGTTACGTTTTATAATGGATCCATCCACGCAAACCAGGAAGCAAAGGCTGGCTGGAGAGCTCCTGGTGAAGTTATTTCCCACAGCCAGACTTAAAGTACTTGTGTGTCTGGGGAGACTGAGGCTGGACACATCCAAAGGCGAGTGCCGTGAGATCCGTCCCTTGAAACCGGGGGACACGGCATCTCCCCATGCTTTTGGGCTTCCCATGTCCTTCAGAGGATTTCCCACCCCTTCCCAGCCCTGACGGACCCTGTCTGTCCTCCCTCTCCTTCCCGGAGAGGAAAGAGCAGGACACTGTTTTGGGTCTTCCCAGCGCACCCCAGCAGCCTCCCGGTGCCGTACCCTGGACACACCAGGCTCACGGGGACGGAGGGGACCCGAACACGCTGACTTTCAGGCAGCACCAGCAACAAATTGCGACTAACGAGACACACACTTGGCCAGGGACAGGCCAAACCCACAGACCCCCCCAAGTCCTGGTGGTTCCCACTGCAGCATCCCCTTTTCCCACACGCAGCCCCGCGCCAGCCCCGGAACCGATTTACCCCCCGCCACCGACACGGAGACGGGCAGGTTTCTCGTTAGCCCCGGCACAAACCCCGAGGGAAGCAAGGACAAGCAGCAGGCAAGGCTCCGTGCAGCGGGGCTGCCATGCTGCTGGCTGGCATTTTGGGGAACTGAGCACTTCCCGAATCCACGGCGCTGGGACTGGCAGCGGCTCTATCCAGAGGGAAGGTTGGGACCATCCCGGGGCTGCCAGATGGGGCAGGAAGGACCCCCCCGTGTCCCACAACACTCTCCCAGGCGGGTTTGACCTCACGGCATCAACACCAGCACCAAAAACAGACACTGTTTGTGTCTGGGTAAAACCTCTGTGGGGCCGGGTGAGGAGGGGGGGGCGGCGGGGGTGCAACAGAGCTGGGGTTTGGCCCTTAAGGAGGGAGAGAGAGAGAAAATCCCCACTTCTGCTGCCTGCAGAGGAGCGTGCAGAGGACGGAAGCCACTCGTTGCATGCCAGAGCCCAGCGCAGAGCTTTGCCCCAGCTCTTCCAGCCCCAGATTTCAGTATGGGGTCCGTGCTCTCCGTGCGCAGCCAGCTTCCCCGGGACAAAGCCAGTCCCCTCGGGCAGCCCAAAGGAGCGATCCCTCGGTGACACAGACCTTGTCACGGTGCCCGGGCCCGCAGGAAGAGCCCGTTTCCATAGGAAGCTCCCCACCGGCCGTGCAGATGGCCAGCAGGCCAGGCGGCCGGTGGCCAGTGGAGGCTTTCAAATAGGTGAGGGGCCACAGGTAGAATCTGCTCATGCAGCAGAGAGCGGCAGAGGGAAGATTGATTTTCATTAGCTAGGCTGACCTTGAAGAGCAGGGAAAAGCAAAGGCAACTTACTTTGACTGTTCAAGCAAGATCTGGCCTCTCCCATCCCCCTCCCCGGAAAGAAAAGGACACGGATCTGCTTAGATTTGGGTTTTTTCCTGCCCGCAGAGCCTCCCCGGCTGCCCCCTCCAGCCCATCTCAAGGGAGACGCTCACCCCGAGCGGGGAGACGCAGCTGGTGAATGAGTCTCTCCCCCAGGACACCCACCATTGATCCGGACGCCAATTTGCTTAACGGAAATATGAAGGTGAATGGGAAGGGCAGGGCTGGCCCGGGGAAGGGTTTGTGAGCTCCCTGCCAGGATGGGAAGGGGTCACAGAGGCAAAACAGCCTCCTGGGAGCCGTTACCTGCTGCCACTGAGCTCCTCACCTGGGAAGGTCCCGCTAAAGCCCAGACTGGTGAGCTGGAGCCCCCTGGACCCCTGCAGAGACATGACACGTCTCAGCCTGCAGCCGGGAGCACGGAGAGAACAGCATCAGAGGGTTCCCCCATCCCTCACCAGCCAGATCCCATCTCGGGGTGGGTGGGATGGTTCAGGGGGCGATGCTGATTTACAGCCGGGGAGGAGCTGCTCACACCTGGGTGCCCATCCCCTCCAACCCGTGTGCTGGGATTTGGCAGGACTCAGCCAGCGAGACCCCCATGAGGTTCCCGTGTGGGGCTCAAACCAAGGGGTGACCCAAAGGGGGAGACGGAGGCTGCGGAGGGTCCCACTGCGAGGGAGGCGGTGGAACTGGGAGGCTAAGAGCAGCCGAAGGGCAGACCCAGTACAGCCTCACCCAATTCTCTCTGTGAGACCTGGAGCTCAGGAGACACGAGGGGACCCGTGTCCACGCTTAGGCAGGAGGAGATGGAGAGGGGACACTGCGAGGAGGAGCAGAGCCCCGGGGACAGCAGGCAGAGAGAGGAGGTGGCAATCAGGCCATACAACCAGGACACTCAGCATCTGGGTCCAGGGCTTGGACCCAGCATCCTGGGCAAGACAGGTCCTGGGAGGACCCCCAGCACTGAACTGGGGTCCAGATGCTCCTGGACCTATGATCCCCAGGTGCAGGGGTTAGACATGGACCCATCAAAGGTCCCTCTGGGACCCAGGGAGACGTGAGCCAGAGGATCTGTGTGCCCTCCGGCCCAGCAGGATGGGGAGAAGAGGGACTGAATGACCAGAGCTCGGACCTCACTCCTGCCCCCTCACACCCTGGGGGAGCCCAGTGCCCCCCAACTCACTCCCTGCTCCATCCCCATCCCAGGGCTATAACCAGTCCATATCCCGGCCCCCACTGGTCTGACCGTCCCCAAAGTGCTGCTGCACCCCTCCCTGCCTACCTGCCCCTCTGGGGGGGACGGGGGCAGCGTGTCCCCAGCCTCCTCCTCCTCCTCCTCACACCCTGCCTTCGAGGCAGGCATGCCAGCCCCGGAAAGGAAACCAGGCCAGCTTTATGGCCACCAGCAGCCCCAAACATATAAAGTTCGTGTGATAACGGGCCAGAGGAGGGATCGTAAAAGCAAATGATTTACAGGCTGGAGGTGGCTGCAACCCGGGGACGAGCTGCACCGGGTGCCCAGGTGGGAGAAAAGGGCTTTTCCCACACACACCCCTCCGGAGGGACCCCCTCACGCTGTGCCGGGTGCCGTGGGATGGAGTGGGGTGGTGGGGAGAGGCTGATCCCCCAGCCCCGCTCCCCACACAGCCCACGGCTGCAGCCCCCATCCCTGCACAGCCCCGCCGTCTGCTGCCCCCCCAGCCCTCCCTGCAACCAAACCCACGCCTGGCTCGGGTCCGCGTCCGGCCCACAGAGCCCCCAGCCCCACAGCCTAAACCTCTCCAGTACCCCCGAGCACCACCGTGCAGCCCCTTCCTCTCCAGCTCCGCCGTCCACACGACCCACGCGTGACTCTGACTCACACCTAGCCCCCAGCCCCACTGCGTACACCCCATGTGTGTCCAGGACCCCCACCCTCTATGCACACGCGTGCCAAACACCCCCATCTCCTCGGCACATACTGCCCTGTCCCCACTCCACACGTGTGCCCAGGAACCCTAGTGTCATTGCACACTCAATCTGTGCACATCCAGGGACCCCCATCCCCTCGGCAAACAGCCCACGCATGTCCAGGACCCTCACCCCCACGGCACGCATTGCCCACGCGTGTCCAGGGCCCCATCCCCATGGCACACACGTGCCCAGGACCACCACCCTCTCAACATGCATTGCCCACGCGTGTCCAGGACCCCCGTCCCCACTGCACGCGCCAGTCCAGGACCCCCACCTTCATTGCACACTCACAACCCATTAGCGTTCAGGCACCCCTGTCCCCTCAGCATCGATTGCCCACGTGTGCCCAGGACCCCCATCCCCATTGCCCACACATGTCCAGGACCCCAAAACCCCACTGCACACGTGTGCCCAGGACCCACGGATTCATTGCACACTCACAACCCGTGAACATTCAGGGACCCCTGTCCCCTCAGTATGCAATGCCCACGCGTGCCCAGGACCCCCATCCCCACTGCCCACGCGTGCCCAGGACCCCAAAACCCCACTGCACACACGTGCCCAGGACCACCACCCTCTCAACATGCATTGCCCACGCGTGTCCAGGACCCTCATCCCCACTGCACACACCTGTCCAGGACCCCCACCTTCATTGCACACTCACAACCCGTGAATGTTCAGGGACCCCTGTCCCCTCGGTACGCAATGCCCACGCGTGCCCAGGACCCCCATCCCCACTGCCCACGCGTGCCCCGGACCCCCGGCTTCACCGCACACTCACAGCCCAGGCACATCCAGGGACCCCCGTCCCCTCTGCAAACAGCCCACGCGTGTCTGTACCCCCCCCCCGCCGCGCACACGGCGCCGTCCCGCAGCCCACGCGTGTCCCCTCCCCGTCGCCGGACTCACCCCGCCGCCGCCGCCTCCGCCGGTCCATCCGCCCGCCCGGCACCGAGCCCCGGGGCCGTCCCGGAGCGGGGCTACCTAGTGGCGAGCGGCGAGGGGCATGGACGCGGGGCACCGCCCGCCCGCCCGGCCCCGCAACCGGGCCGTGCTCCGCGCCCCGGGCGGCGGGAGCGGGGCCGGGGCGGGCCGGCGGCGGCGGCGGCGGGGGTGGGGGGGGGAGCCCGGGGGGGCTGCCCGGCCCCGGGTTGCGAACGCGGGCTCGTCCCCGGCGCTCCTTGTGAATGGGGGCAGCGCGGAGGATGGGAGGGAGGGAGGGATTTCTCGCCGCCCGTTAGCATCGCTCCCTCTCCCTCTCTCTGCCGCTCGCCTTCCCGGAGCTGGGGCTCTTAATGCTTTACCTAAGTGGCGTCATCCAGCTGAAATTGAATCGGCCCATTAGCGGTCCCCACAGAGCCCCGGGCATCCGCTCCCCAGATAATGACTGCGCCGGAGCCGGGAGCAGCGGGGATGCAGCAGGCGCTATTTAAACATTTCCGTCTGCCTCGGGCTCCGCTTCCCCCCCTGCGCCCACCGGGACGGCCCCCCCGCCGCCACCCCCCCCCCCAGCCCAGCGTTCCCCCCCCGGGGACACCCGTGGTGGCCCCGGCTGCCTTGGTGGCCTGGGATGGGATGGGATGGGGTGGGATGGGGTGGGGTGGGTTCGGTCCGACACCGCGGGCAGGTTGTGTGGGGGGCGCACGGTGGGGCGGGTGGCCAAGGGCCGGTGGAGGCCACCACCGGGCTCTGTCACCTCGGGCGAATCGCTGGGACCGTGCGTTGCTGTGAAATGGGCGCAATCACCGTCTCCCCTCTGGGGCATCTGCCCGGCTCACCCCTCCCTGCCCAGCTCGGGGGGCAGCGAGGGCAGCCCAGGCGCCCTCCGCCCCCAAAATACCCGAAAATCTAAACTAACGCCTGAATTAGCTCCTGCAACAGCAGCTCGGGGCAGAGAGGCTGGAAAGGGGCTTTTCCCTACCGAGATCCACACAACCAGCCCCCGCACAGCCCGTTCTCCCAGAAACAAAAACCTCGGATGCAAGGTCCCAACAGGACCTGGACCTTCTGTCCCAGACGTTTCCCCTCCTTGTGCTGCTTTCTCTAAGGCAACAACCCCTGCTCAGAAGCACCAGGGAGCACCAGGGAGCCTTGTGATGCCCCTCGGCCCCATTTATACATAAATGGGACCTGGTCTGACACTCCCAAAGACACAAGGCCTCTCCTTGATGACACTGGACGTCGGCTGTGATCCCCACCAAAGCTCCCACCCTCACTTTATGCCTCTCAACACTCCCAGGCTGGTCACCCATCCGTTCTGGTAGCGTTCACCAGAGGAGCAAAGCAGCATCACCAGCTCAGGGAGGGCTGAGAACCCGTCTCCAAGAAGCGCGGCTGGAGCCCTCAAGCCCTCAGCCATCCCAGGCCAGTCTCTTGCAGCACAAGGACCTGCTCCCCCCGGGCAAGAAGCTGCCCAAGGCCACGCGGTTTCTCCATGGGCAGCACAGAGTGAGAGTGAGCTGGGGGAGAAAGAGAAGGAGCCTGAAAAAGGATGACAAAACCAGCTCTGCTGCTCTTTGCCCTAACAGATGGACATAAACCACTGACCTCAGTGGCTCCCTCCCAGCTGATGCCAGCAGAAGCACTGGAGTCCTCCCCAGCAGGGGCCAGTGACCCTACTCTCCCCGTGTGGTACCCAGCTGAGCCTTTCCAGGCTCATTTTCAGGCATTTATAGGCTGAGCGTTTCTCCGTCTCCACAGGATTCCACCAGAGGTGCTCCTCCAGGAGGAGTTTCTCCAAGAGGAACGAGTCCCTGAGAGCGTCCCTCAGCCTGGGCTACAGCTCAGCGCCTCAACGCTGCATCCCCCTGCGCTCCCACGAGCCCCTCCTCTTCTCCCCATCCCTCTCAGCTCCCCCGTTAAAGGCGCAGGAAGGATCCGAGTCGCGCAATTCCCAGCCGGCTGCCAGCACCCGACTCCCAAAAAGCATGTGGGATGTCCTGCCTTTCTCCCAGCCCAAATCCATCACTCCCACCTTGAGGTGCCGGTGATTCAGGCTTCCCTCCGCTGGCTCACAGCATCCCCAGCGCAGCCTGCGTCGTGCTCAGCCAGCGCCGCTTTATTCCTCGCCCGGCTGCCGAGGGAGGGCCAAAAAGGCATGAATGCAGAGATACCGAGACAAGTGGGAGGGTGGGAAGCGGAGGGAGAATAGCAGCCTCCTGGGGAGTTATTGACCGCAGCATCTCTGAAGAGGAGGGCTGGGAACCCGCCCGCCTTTGCAAAGCTGAGGGGTTGAGAGCTGCTCCCAAAGGAAGGGCCTGGGACGCAGCCGCCGGCAGGTTTTCAGGGGGTTTTTGGCTGTGGGGAGGGGGACGCGGTCCCCTGAGGGTGCACAGCCGTGACAGAAGCTCTGTCAGAGGGAGGTGTGAGGCTCTGCTTGATTTCTGACAGTCTCTCCCCACGCAGGGTCTGCGGGAGCGGAACGGAGCCCGGAACGGGGGGTTGAACGTCCCCCTCGCAGCCCTGTGACACCTCCCGCTGTCCCCACCTCCCCACTACCTGCAGGTCTGATCCCAGCTCCTCTTAACTGCCCCTTGGGATTGATTTCACTCCTCCTCCCAGCTTGGACCCGCCACCTCTTAACCCCTCAGACCCCCCTGGGGTCCTGCCCGAAGAGATGGGAGAGAAGCAGCTCCAGGAGCCCCGTTCCCTGCCCCGATTTCAGCCTCTCTCAGCTCATCTCGTGCCCGGGACGGCCGACAGCACCCAGATTAAGGCACTGGGATGGCAGCAGCACATCCCCGTGTTCCCAACTCCAGCCCTCAGCGCCTGCTGGGGGTCTCTACCTTGGGAGAACCCTCATCCCTGGCAGTGCCCGCGGGTCCCTGGCAGCTCCTCCCTGCTTTGCTCCCCCTGCACGTCCCCAACACCGCAGAAAAAGGTGGGGAGTTACCCTCCTTCCTCCCCCTCCTCAAAAAGTGTTTCTTGGGGTGCCTGTTCACAAAACCAAAAGAGCTAAACCCGGAGCCTGAAGAACTGGGCTGCGATTTTAGAACAAGCCGGAGAGGCGGGCGGCGTTTTCTCGGCAGGTTGTCCGGCCGCCCCCGGCCCTGCCTGCACCCGCAGACGGACCATTTCCCGCTGGGAACCGCTCCGGATGCGGGCAGCGGGGAGGAGAACATCCCAGAGCAAGACTGGAGAGGTCTGATCTCTTCTGATGCCATTAGGCAAGCCTGGGCACGGGGGGAGGGCAAATCCATCTTCAGTTAAAGATGATGGGGGTGGGGGGGGTGGGGAGAGAGGAGGGAAAAAATAAAAGGAGAGTATAAAGAGAACATGCGATTCCCCTGATTAAATCAGCCAGAAACAACGAGGTGCTGGTGCCCTCTAATTTTTAGATTCACAGATTTTAGGGCCAGGAGGGACCGTGATGCTCATCTAACCTGACAGTGTGTATTATGTAAAAGCCACTTGAAGCCAGACAGTGCCACCGGCTTTCCAGAAGCAACAGCGAGCGGCAGGGAACTTATTAAGGGACTGCGATTCTCCAAGGGTGGAGGGACATGTGGCTCCCGACACCCGCTGGGGCAAGGAGGAGGCCAGGTACAGCCACCCCACCAGGCTCCGGCGGAACAGACGGCAGCGCTGGGGGGAAAATACATCAGAAAACATCATTTCCCTTCCGTATCACGCAGTTCCTTTGCCCGGCAAGGAGGGATAAGCAAGCAAGGGGGGGGAAAAAAAAAAAAAAAAAGAAAAGCCAGCCCTTCCTTGCATTTCCCTATCCAGCCTTCCCTAGTCCCTGGAAAAAAAATGCCCTGCAAGGATTCCGGCCCCGAGAGGTCTCTTTCTTGGCCGCTTTTTTGTAACAACCCCCCCCCCCGCCTTGCCATTTGCAGCGATGCGGCTTCGCAGCAAAGAGAGCTGAGCCCGAGCCCCCCCGCGAGCCAGATCCTGAGCTCCTTACTCAGCCTGCAGCACCGCGGAGGTGTAGTCATTGACTGCAATGTGAGTTTTTTCTCTGAAGATGGAGCCAGGCAGCATCAAACATCAATAAAGAGCTCAGGATGCGTCCCTTTAATGAGCTGAGATTGTAACACGCTGACGGAGCTTGCCAGAAGCTGCCCATTCTGTCAGGAGGAGTAGATGCTGCCGGAGAAGTGTTAAGTGGGTCCTGCTGACTCATTGATGCAGATGGATCCGTCCCCACGCCGAGCTGCCGTCTCGGGGGAGAGCACCCGGCGCAGGGGCTGAGCCGGTACCTCGGCGTGTGAACCCAGCCCCAGGGTGGACAGAAAAGCAGACAGATGGGGGTTTTTTCCCCACTGTGTCCCATCGTGGGTGGTGAGCAACAAGCGTTGGGCAAAGCTCAGGGCGTCCCGGTCCATCGACGGGCTCCCTGTGCTTCCACAACAGCTCTTCTTCTACAGGACACATGTGTGTTCCCACGAGGTCCCCTACCCAAATCCACATAGTCCTCCCAGCAAAGAAACCAGAGCAAAGACCTGACTCGAGCAGCAAATGTGGTCCCAAACGTGGGACACTGTGAGGGTGGTGAGAGCCTGGCCCAGGTTGCCCAGAGAAGCTGTGGCTGCCCCATCCCTGGAGGGGTTCAAGGCCAGGCTGGAGGGGGCTTGGAGCAACCTGCTCTGGTGGGAGGTGTCTCCCAGCAGAGAGCTGAAGGCTTCTCGTTCCCACCAGGAAGAGGCTGTCTTTGGTGAGCTTGAGGTCTCTGTGGGGTGCCATGGGTGGGTGATGCGTATTTCCCCACCCAAAACACATCGCTACACCCACCAGCGAGTCAAGTACCAAAGAGTTTGCACCCTCTGCACCCTGAGTTGTCCCCAGAAAGTCCATGGAGCACCAGTCCCTCTTGCCAGGCCTGACCCTGCATCCACAGGACACATGCTCTTATCCAACCTCCGACTGTGGGGCACCTTCAGCCCCTGGCTAGATGGGGACATGGTGCTCCCACGACTGTCTCTTCTGTCCCCAAGCCCTCAGGGCCATCTCTCTCCTTGGCTTCTATGCCCCACGCTCTCTGTGATGCTTCTCCACCACTCTGATCTTTCCTAGGCGGAGTCACCACCCACTGTTTCAGGTCTTCTTCAGGCTTTCCAGAGGTCCCAGTCTGAGCTCCACCACCAGGTATCCCTCCTGCAGGCGCCCAGGGGTGCTCAGCCCTCCCCAGACCACCTGCCCCACGCACACAGCAGAAGATCTTCCACCTCTTATTCCCCTCCAAGGCCGGGTACCTGACCCGAGCATCCTCCCGGGCCTGGGTACCACCCAGCCCTCTCCTGCCCCACTGAGCAGAACTCCTTCCCCAGAGATGGAGGCGGCATCGAGGGGGCTGGGGGAGGCATCTCCCCTGGATTTCTTTGCCTTCAGCACTTCGAGTCCCCGTTTCAATGTCACTTTAACTCGGGCGCGCGCGAGCGCCGGGGAGAAAGGCTGGGTATTAAATTGCCAATCTGGTCACATGTTGCCTGGGATTTGGCCGTAGCTAAGCAGCACCGCCCCCGCATTCACTTTTTTGGCTGGTGACTCCTCTGCTCGGCGTAAGGCAGAGCCGGCGAAGAATAGGAGAAACCGGAGGGGGAAGGAAAAAAAAAAAAATTAAAAAAAAAAAATTAAAAAAAATCAGGCGAGTCATTGTGAATGTCAGGAGCTCCTCGGCTGCGGGTGTGACAGCGATCCTCCCCCTCCAAACTTGCTCCGGGTGAGAGCCAAAGAGAGAGGATTTCATTAGGATCTGGTGGCAGGCTATTTTCAGAGCTGACATCCTACCCGTGGCTAAAAATAGCCGGTCCCCTCCACGCAAACCCGGGTTTCTTTTCTGTTAAACTTCAATAAACCTCAGCAAGGCTCAGACCTTGCTTTCTCCCCACTCTTTGCTCCCTCGCCTGCTCCGCTTCCTTCCATCATCCCTTGCTTTCCCCCTTCGCCATCCCTCATTTCCCGCTGCCCAGGGCTCCTCTCGACTTGCAGGGACTGGAGCGGGGATGTGGGGGGCAGAGGGCTGGGGCACCTCCTGCCCCACAGCAGCATCCTGGGGCTCTGGGAGAACCAAGTAGGCTGGAGAACCCCGAGCTGCTGCCAGGCACGGGCAGGGAGCCTCAAGTATCCCTCCAAAGCCCAGCCCCACTCCGGGGTGCCCGTTGGAGCACCCCAAAAGGAGGGACCACCCGCTGCACCCCAGAAAGGTGCAAAATCACAGGCAGAGAGGGGGCAGAGCCAGCTCAGCTGCAGCCCCAGGGCATCATCTCCACCAAAGAAAGATGCTGGCTTTGGTACCCGATGGGTCTGGGGCTCAGGGGGGGTCACAGCACGAAGCTGTCCCACCTGCAGAGGCCACCTCCAGCACTCGGCCGCAGTCACCTCTAAGAGGGCTCTCCTGAAAACATCCTCTAGCCTAAAAACCCCGTCCCTCCCCCGGGAGCCAGCGCTGCTGCTGGCCTTCCTCTCCGAGGGGCTGCTCACAATTCCCTCCCTTCATTAGCACCAGCCACCTCCCGGGTATTTATAGCCAGCACCTACCCCCTCCTCCCAGCTGCCTGAAAGACAACCCAAATTTAACTCCTTCCCACGCTCCCCTTGACTCCAGCCCAGCCCAGCAGCCCCAAATCCCATGGCTTGGAATAGCCAACCTCTGTGGAGACCTTCCCTGCTCAGCGCGTGCACCTTCCCTGTCCCGGCCCCAAATCTCCCACCTCTCCCCGCTCCCGGCACAGCCCAGCCCCAGCAGATCCTGCAGCCGCTCCTGGGATGGAGCAGGGGATCATCAGTAGGTGCTTTCTCGGCTCACCCCAGCTGCCCAAAACCTGCTTCGAGGCCAGGTTGGAGGGGGCTTGGAGCAACCTGGTCTGGTGGGAGGTGTCCCTGCCCAGGGCAGGGGGTGGCACTGGATGGTCTTCAAGGTCCCTTCCCACCCAAACCATTCCATGATCCTATAAACCAGCAGGGAATGGATCCCTGCCAGCCCGGAGCATCCCTGGCACCGCATCCCCGGGCAGCCCGGTACCCAAGGGGCAGAGCGGGTGGGGGACAGCCTGGCACACCAGGGGGACATCCCAGATGATGGGGACCAGCCTCGCAAGCTCATCCCGGTGCCCGCCAGCGCCATGGGCTCCGCTCGCCTTCTCCCTCCACCTCGCACCGGGTGCGCGCCGGGCCCTTCGGAGGCGCTGGCCGCCGGCCAGCCAGCCATTTCCTGGTAATCTAATAGCCGCAGCAGATGAACTGAAAATGCATTTCCTGCCACCCTGCTGTAAAATTTTTATTAATGTAAGGAGAGAACGCAGCGCTGGCTCGCACCGCCCCGGGGCCGCAGGGGGACGGAGGGCAGCGGGGGCCGGGGGCCGCAGGGATGGCAGCGGGAGCCCGGCGATGCTGTGGAAGGTGGAGGTACGGAGCTGTGTCCCCCTCCAGGAGCATCCCAGTGTGGGGAAACTGAGGCACAGGCAAGGGAAATGCCTCAGATCAAAGGAAAATTGGGCAGCAATCCCCCATTGTCTCCCCAGGGGAAAAGACCACCCCGGATGGGTTGTGCAAGGTGGGCTCAGCCCAGCCCCGTCGCTCTCTTGTGTCCTCGAAAGCCACCTGAGACAGGATCACCGATGCCACGGGTCCATCCCCCTCGTGTTCCTCTCCCACCCGCCTCCACAAGGATGCCGGCCAGCAAAGGCAGCGTGGGGGGGATGGAGGCAGGGTGAGAGGAGCTCCAGCAGACGGGCCACCGCGGTGGGACACCTGCCCCACATCCCTGCCCGCCCTCCCTATGGCATCACATCCACCTCCCGCCTCTCTCCATGGCCTGGGCTGACCCTTTCCTGGTTGGCAAAGGGACATCCCAGTTAAAATCCCTCCATTAAGGTGCTCCCGGGTAAGGAACAGCCGATAGTGGCCAGTAAATAGTGACCACCGGCCACCGAGTTTGCCCGAGGAGGGAGCAGAAATGATCCCAAGGTGCTGGAGCTGGGACACGTGTGTCCTCACGGCTCCGTTCCTGCATCCACACATGACCCACAGCCCTCTAAGGCTTGCAAAGGACCTGGGGGGCCAGTGGCCAGCTCAGCATCCCCTCCCCAGCTCCGACATCCCACCCGGCTGGTGTCACCACCCCAGGGTGACGTCCCTGTGGCAGGGAGGGGGGGTCGGCAGACCCCGGGGCCGCGGAGCCGGAGCTGTTTGCGCAGCCCTTTTTCCCCCTCGGAGCCCGCTCCCTGCGCCAAGGCAGAGCTAAATTGGAAAAACACACACAATGACCTCTTGTGGAATGTAGTATGAATATTTGATAGCTCTAATGTAATCATATCCAATCGATACAGGCAGGAATATCTCTCCCCCCCCCCCACGCTCTCACTCTGCCCTGTCCCTTCCTCTCTTTCCCTCTCTCTCCCTCACTCTCTCTTTCATTAATGCATTCTCCACTTTACATTATTTATTAACTTCCTTCCTTTTTTTTTTTTTAATTTAGAAAAAATAAATTAAATAACAGTGGTTATCTGGAGGCTCGGACCCTCCTGCCAAAGCGCTTTTGGGCTGGGCAAAAACTTTACTGACCTTCTCTCACCTCCTTGAGGTGACACCAAAAGAGGCTCTGCCCCACGGCTGTGACCCCCTGCCCCCCCCAGCCCTCACTGCCCCCCAGCACAGCACTCCCTGTGGGCACCTGCTCTGGTGTGAGCCCCCATCCCTGTGACAGCACCCTGGGTGCCTGTCCCTCCAGGGACACCTCATTTTCCATGGGGGACAGCATGGAAATGGAGGACAGAAGGATTTGTTATTTTCCAGGAGTGGAAGGTGTGAGAGCAGCCTGGGAGAGGACCTGCTGCTCCACAGCAAGTACACAGGCAGGAAAGTTCAAAGGAAGGACTTGTCTTTGCCCACACTGGTCAACTCCTCCCTCTCTGGAGGACATCACCAAGCACTCACTCATGGAAATCAGGAAATCAGGTCAGTTCACAGTTCCTGACTCAGTTTACCACTTCTGATAGGTGCAGTGGCTTATTCTTGGTCTGCAGTAATTTGGGAAGGATCCATCCTGCTCCCGTGCTGTGGGAGACGCAGAAGACCCCCATGGCACGGCCAGAGGAGGAGGAGGTTGGTTGCTGCTCTCCAAGACACCACGATCCAAAGCATCTTTTCTGGGGATGATCAGAGCAGGCTGGAACGAGGGCAACGATCCAGCCTCAATGTTGGACGCAGCTTCTCCCCAGCTTCTGGTGTCCACAGACAGCTCAGGGGGACACGTGGGATTTCAGCTGGGAATGGGCTTGAGAAAATCACGGGTTCCCTGCAGAAAGCAGGTCCAGATCCACCTGGATCTGTCCAGAGAGAGCAGAGGACAGTCCACCCCCAAAGCGGGGAGGGCTGAGGGTTCCCGGCTTCCCCACTGAAGGGTTTCCAGAAGGGTCCCACGGAGGAGCTGCGTTTCCCCACCACTGGATCTCACGATGCCCTGCTCGGGGCACAGGGGAGGAAGAGGCACCCAGGTTTCCCAGAAAACAGGACTCAGCACTAGCAGGGACCTGGGGGACCGTGACAGGTCTCCTCCGATGGCTCCCCCATCACCCTCGTGCTTGTGGACGTGACAGCGCTGCCATCGCACGTGTCACCCCAGCGCTCCCCCCACGGCTGGGGTTTGCTGATCCAGGCAAATCGATAGCGACTGTCTGCTGGTGGGGAGAGCGGGGCGGGGGGGGGTCAGAGGGAGGAGGCAACGGGGAGGGGGAGACAGAGAAGGAGCAGGGGGGACCCCAGAGGCCGGGGGTAAAAGGCAGCAGAGCCGCGGGGCAGGAGAAGGTTTGGACCAAGGGGACCTGCAAGGATTTGTCTCCCACCCCCGGGGGTCTGGAGGATTCACCCCACTGATGCAGCCCCCCCTGCCCCCGGCAGAGACCCGGCTGCCGTAGACACACGGGAACCGACAGAGACTCTGCTTTAATGCGAATCACTTATTGACCCTGCAGAGCCGCGGGCGGAGGAAGATGGAAAGGAGGAAGTGTAGGCAAAGAGCCCCAATTAGCAGCAGCAAAGCTATATATTATCCTCTGGAAGGAGTGCCCGGGCCAGCAGGCAGCCAGCCAGCCCCGTGGCTGCTGCGCCGCAGGGTGCTGGGGGTGACCTGGCCTCGCACAGAGCCTGGGGACCCCCCCAGAGCGTCCCCACTCGCTCCCCAGGAGAGACCCCAGTGCCCACCACCCTCCTCCGCAGGGCACGGGGCGGCCCCTTGGGCAAACGCAGAGGGTTGGGAGAAGGGAGCGGGAGCCGGGGGACCTGCCGGGTGGCTGCTGGGACCGAGGAAGGGACAGGGGACATTGTGCTGAAGGAGGGGCAGAGAGAAACCTTCCTCCTCAGCAACTCACGCTCTCCTCGCTGGCCCCGGATGCCCACGGTGATGCTCTGCACCATTCCCGAGATCTCCTCCAGTTTGTGCAAGGTGCTAAGATGCTGGAAGAGATGAGGAAATTCGCTGGGAGCCCTGGGACAAACTGCTCCAGGGGCAGACGAGCAAGAGGTGGAAGAGCTGCCGGGACGTGGGGCCAAGGCAGGAGGTTTGGGAGCCACTTGCAGTGCCTTGGCTGGAAGTTCAGGTCTCCTGCATGAGGCCATGAGTAGGAGCTGGGTGGTGGAGGGGGACGTCCATACTTCCTACTGTCCTCTCCTAAGGAGGGGACACCCAAAGGGTGTCTTCAGGGCCCCTCACTGCTGCAAAGAACAGCCCACTGAGAGTGAACGCTCCATTTCTAACAGAGAGACAACCCCCTGTCCCCTTCTTGCTCCAGTGTTTTCCACCACACTGCTCCCTCCAGCACCTTCAGCATCTCCATTTACCCTGCACATCCCAGGGACTGGTCTCCTGATCCCACCCAAATGCGTCTCCAGCCCCAGGGATCCTGGGGGATGAGGCAGGGTCTCACCTCCCCCAGAGCCACCCCAACATCCCTGGGCCAATGCTCTTCCCAGGAGAGCTTCAGAAGTTTCCTCAGATGACCAAGCCCCTGTCGCATGTTCCCCCTTCCCTTGACCCACATCCCTTCCCTCAGCAGGGAGCGAGAGGACCACAAAGCCTCCAGCTCCCCCACCCATTGCTCACCCACAGCACGGATTCAGTGCTCCATAAATATTTGCCTGTTACGGGCCACGTTGAGAACATTCCAGCTTGGAGGAAGGAGAGACTTTCCAACCCAATGGTTTGCGTCAGGAGCAGCAGGATGAGCTCCTGATGGATTGCTCAGACCTGGGAGCATCCCCTCCTCCTCCACCTGGGGTCTGAAATGGCCTTGAACATCACTGGATGCCCCTGGTTGAGTGGGATGAATGAAGAGGGCAAGGGTCTGTGAGAAGAGCACAGCTCTTGTGGGTTCCCTCCCTCCAAGGTCACACAGCCAGGGGGGGTGAACCGTGGGTCCCAGCCATGCCGTGGGTCAGGGGCTCAGAAGATGACACCGTGGCAGAGGCTCAGAAGATAGCACTAGGGCAGAGCAAAGGGAACCTGGATTGTGGGGGATGTTCTCCAAGCAGACGTCCCACCAGGAACGGTCCCATCAGCTGGTGACAAAGGCGCTGCCTGTCCAAGGGGGAGCGGAGGGAGCTGGCAGCCCGTGGCCCCCAGGACGAGCTCATCAGAGAGAAACCCTGACGTCAGGCTGGGGGAAGTGGGGTCCCGGCCTTTCCCAGGCTCCGCCGTGCTCCACGCTCCGGTTCCCTGCCAGTTTATCGGCCACTGGAGCGCGACCAAGGGAACATCGGCCAGGACAGAACAAACAAACATCCGAGTTTGGGCTTCCTTCCTTCCTTCCAATAACCAAAAACAAACAAAAAAAAACAAAAAAAAAAAAACGAGAGAGAGAAAGGAGAGAGGGGGGATGGGAATTAAATTAAATTAAAAAAAAAAATACTGAAACAAGTCAAATAAATAAGCATTTGTGTTTCCATGGGGACGTGATACATTCTTGGGAGTGGGAGCTTGGCCCCGGGGAGAAGTAACGCCGGAGCAGCAAAGCCAGTGGTACCAGGAGCAGCCCCGTGGGCAGCCTGGGGGGACCTGGAGGGACCCCGCACACGCCCCTCGGCTTCGATGGCCCTTGGACCAGGAGGTGTGTGGGCGGCCACACACCGCAGCCAGGATCTCCCACACATCAGGGGCTTTGCTTCAGGCGTTAGCTCCCCCTCCTCACACAGCTGCACGCTCCAGGTTTTCCTGCCGGGCTCTGTTCCCTCAGTCCTCTTGAAATCACTGACCAATGTCACCACCAGAGACATGTTTAGAGGTGACTTTAGTCCTAATAAGCATCGTGAGAGTGTTAGGAGGAGCAGTGAGGCTCAAGTCCTTGAGGCTCAACCCCTTATTACACACCAGAAAAATCCCCCTCCACTCTCAGGTCCCTCATGCACAGCCATGTTTCTCCAGTTCACAGTCTGTTTAGAGGGGAAGTACTGGTGGGTAGAGGTTGTTTTGCTCTTTCAATTTCATTACAGCAGCAGGGGTAGGTCAGGACCAGCCAAAAACTGGAGCTCCAGTCCATGGACCCTCCTCTCCTTCACCTTTCTAGAAGGTCCTCTGGAAGTTCCTCCAATCCTGCTGTGCTGTGTCACCCATGATGGGTTTTGTTGGGTTGTGTTGAGTTGCCCTGGGTTGCATCATTCACGTTGGGTTGGGTTGTGTCATTCTCATTGAGTTGGGTTGTGTTGGGTTGTGTTACATTGGGTCATTCGTGTTGGTTTGTGCTGGGTCATTCCTCTTGGGTTGGGTTGGATCATTCCTGTTGGGTCGGGTTGTGTTGGGTTGTGTTACATTGGGTCATTCATTTTGGTTTGTGTTGGGTCATTCCTGTTGTGTTGGGTCATTTGCCTTTGGTTGTACTAGATCATTTTTGTTGGGCTGGGTCATTGGTGTTGGGTTGTGTTGGGTCATTTGTATTAGGTTGGGTTGAGATGGGTCATTTGTGTTGGGTTGGGTTGGGTTGGGTTGAGGGGGGTCATTCCTATTGGGTCATTTGTGTTGGGTCGGGTTGTGGTGGGTCATTCCTGTTGGGCTGAGGTGGGCTGTGCCACGTCCTTCAGGTTGGGTTGTACCCAGTTGAGCTGCTTGGGTTGTACTGGGTTGAGTGTGGTGACACGTGTTGGGCTGAACGTGCATCAAAATGAAGCAGTTCCGACACCCGCAGTGACATTTCCCACAATTTTTGTCCTACGAACCATCTCCAAGAACACCCTCATCCGCTCGCCCCCCCTTCGTTCTTGCCGCTCTTGTGGAAATGGCCACGTTTCCTGTAAAACGTGAGTTCCCCGTCCCCACCTGCGGAAACACCCCCCAGCTTTTGCCAACCGCGAGCAGAGAGAAACCTGCCTGCGTCTTGCAGGTCACAGAAAGCACCACCAGACACCAGCAAAGACAATGCGACCTCCGAGAGCGGGGAAAAGACCCGTTTCTTGCACGACCCGTCGGAGGGGACGGAGGGAGCCCAGCCGAGGATGGAGCTGGAGCTGAAGCGGGGCCCGGCAGGGCTGTTCCCAGGCTAATTCGGGATCCTCCGGGCCGGATGCGGTACCTCGTCAGCAGCGCCCGCTGGAGAAGGGAAGAGCATTGTGTGGGCTGTTGCTTTTTTTAAAAGCCGTTTGTGACCCCGGGACTCGCACGCGAGTGAGAGCCGCCTCGGGAGGAAGGAGGGGAGGGGAGAAAATTCCCAGATCCCAAATCTCCCTGGGAAATCCCCCGAAAGCTCCCAGGCACTTGCTTTCCCAGCGCACGAGATCCGATGTGCCGGGGCCAAGCGGGAGGCGCGTGGCCGAAGCACCGAGGCAGATGCCAGCCGGGCAGGGCACCTCCGAGGGGCAGTCCCAGCCCCACAAGACCATTCCGTGGGGCACAAGAGGGACCACAAATCCCCCCGCGAGCTCCAGGGACCCCGCTCCACACCCCGAAGGGTGGCTCAGCCCCACGAGCCACGAACCTGGGATGTCCTGATGCCACATCCCAAACGGAGACATCACGTGTAGTTCATTTTGTGGCCGTCCCAGCCACTAGAATTACCCAAAATTGGTTCTGCTCTACCTCAGGACACCACGGGAGGAGGATCATCCCTCCCCAGAGCCCCTCAGTGTCCCCCAGACCCCCGACAGCAGCCCTTCAGCTGATTCACTATTTACTGGTGTTCGCTCAGGTCAGGAAGGTGCCTGGATCCCTCAGACACCGGGGTAGGACCCTGCTGGAGGTGCTGTGAGGAGGAGCGGGGCCAGGGCTCCCTGCCAGCACCAGGGGGCACACAGAAGGACCAAGGGACAGGCGACAGGCCGTGTCCCAGCTCGGGGCCAGCTGTGGCCTCCTCCCGGGAGCACACTCGCAGCCCGGGAAGGGCCCACGACAAATTCTCATGGAGGCTGAGATGCCTCTGCCGTGAGCTCACCCGCTGACTAACTTGTTTATCTCCCCCGGGAGCCGCAGTGGGTTTTTGGGAAGCAGCAGATCCCTGCCAGCTCCTCTGCCTGTTCCAGGCGCCGCCCCCACCCCTTTCCTGACAAACACCCTCGGAAAACAAGCAAGCGGCGGTGACACACCACCACGTCCCCTCGCTGAGAAGCCCATCACGGCAAGCGGCTGCTCTGCCTCCAGCCAGACCAGCGCGGCCAGGAGCGGGACGGCAGGGGAACTGGAAAGACTCAAAAAGCCAGAATTTTGGAAAACTGGGTGTGGAAATTATGGCACCGCATAGATATCACAGTGGGGAACGCACTGGTGGCTTCACTGGGGGGGGGGGGGCTGTCTATGCAGGTAGCGGGAAGGGCCAACTGAGGGACACAGGAGGCAGGGGAGCTGCCTGCCAGGGCTGTGCTCCCCATCCCAGAGGGAACCAGACACACAGCACCTCCGAGGACCCCGGGGCTCAGCACCCCTCACATGCCCCATGTGCTGGGTCACCCCCTGGGGACGTTCTGACGCCCCCACTGCCTGCCAGTACACCTCATCCACAGCAGGCAGGGACGTCCTGGGACACCCTGCAGGCCAGCCAGCCACCTGCAGGGAGGAACAGGGTCTGGGGGGGCTTCTCCTCAGCACCCCGGAGGGGGCAGCAACTGCTGATGGGACGAGTAGGGGGTACAGAGGGGAGCAGCCACTCCTCCACAGAAACATCACGTTTGGGCTCACAACGGATGGGTTCCAGCCACCCACACGTATCCAACCCCAGCGCTCCAGTGCCACCACGTGTCACATTCTCCCACCCTTGTGCTCCCGATTTCCCAGCCGGCCCCCGCTCCACCCCTGCCCAAGGACACCTCGGTGCCACCATCCTGCCCTCAGGGGGCTTCGTGCCGGACAAAGACCCGACGCACCCGGGACCTGAGCCGCTGAGCCCCGCGGCGTGACCCCTGCCCGGGGCAGGGTGACAGTAGGCCAGGGGTGGGAGAAGCCCCAGGGCACCTTCAGGGCTGGGAACCCGCTCCCGAGGAGGCGGCGGCCGCCACCGCCGGGACGAGGCGGCCCTCCAGCGGGCGGACCCGCGGCCTGCCCGCCTGTGCCGCCCGGCTCCGCGCCTCCCCCGCACGCGAGTCGGCGTCGCGGCGCCTTTAGATGAAACTCAGCGGTTTATGCCCCAAAAAGGCGGTATCTGACCCCCCCCCCGCCCCGTCCCGTCCCCGGCCGGTGCCGGCAGCTCCCGGCAGCTCCACCGGGCCCGACCCTGCGGCCATGGCCACCATGGCGGCCCCCCCGCGCAGTGCGCACGCGCCGCCCGGTGACGCACATCCTGCGACGTTCTACACTGCGGGACGCCTCTCTATGGTCCCTCCCCGGGGCGCGCTGCGGTTAAAGCCCTAAAGCGGCTCCTCGCTCTCGTCGCCCGCCGGCGGGAGCCTCTCCACAGACACTCTCCGTGCGGCGGGACTTTCCGCCGCTCCCGCCGTCTCCCGGTCTCAGGACAAGCGGGGCTCCATGCGGCGCTCTATCCGCCCTCTAGCTCTCGATGGTGTGTGCGGCGCTCTATCCGCCCCCCAACTCTCTATGGTGCATGCGCCGCTCTATACGACGGCCTCCCGGCTCTTTATAACCACCGGGGCCGCGCACGGTAGCGTTTCCCGCTGCCGTCCGGTGCGGACCGTGCTTTTCCCCTCTCCCACGGAGCGCAGCGCTGGCCTGGCCCCTGCCGCCCCCGTTCCCTCGTCGCCCCATCCCGTCTCTATGGTGCGGGCGTTCTACCCCCCCCCGCCGCTCTCTATGGTGGGCGACGCTCTAGCCGGGGCCGCCCGCTCTCGGTGGTGCGGCCCCGCCCCGGGGCGGCCCCCGCCGCCGTTTGACGCCGCCTGAGGCGGCCCCGGCCCCGCCGCCGCTCCCCGGCCCGGCTGCCCCGCGGCCTCGGGGACCGGGAACGCCGCTCAGGAGGAGCCGTGGGGGGGTCCGAGCTCCGGGGGGAGCTGCCGAGGTGGGTCGGGGCCTGAGAGGGAGCCCAGCTCCGGTGCCGGGGCTGGCGGCGGGGGTCGGGCCTGGCGCTCGGCGGGGCCGTTCACCCCCCACAACCTTCCCGGGGCCCGTCCGTCCCCCCTGAGACCCGTCCCCCCCGCTCCCGGGACCCCTTGTGCCGCTGCCGGGGCGGAGGCTGCTGCTGGGTCGCCTCAGCCGAGGGACCCCGAAGCTCGAAGCTGCGGTTTGTAACGTGACTCTTTCTTTCTTCTTTTTTTTTTTTTGTTTGTTTTCTTTTGGTGTCTTTAAAAGGTCAGCGAGAGCCGGATTTAAGAGCCCGTGGCTCCTCGGGTCGCGTCGGTTCCCTGATGTACGTGGAACAGTAAATGTGTAGAAGCTTCCCAGCAGCGATTTTGGCGGCGTAGGGGCAGGGAGCAGGAGAAGGAGCAGGGAAGAGCCGTGACCACCAGCGGAGACCCTCTGTAATCCGGTCCCGAGCCCCTCTGAAGCCTCGCTCCATCTTTTCCCCCGCCTCAGCCCCGTGCTCGCACAGTCCCAGGTAACGTGAACTGTCCCCGGTAACTGTCTCCTCTGGGGACAGGCTGAGAGAGTTGGGGGGTTCAGCCTGGAGAAGAGAAGGCTCCAGGGACCTTAGAGCTCCTTCCAGTCCCTCAAGGGGCTCCAGGAGAGATGGGGAGGGACTCTGGATCAGGGAGGGGAGCCACAGGACGAGGGGGAAGGGTTTGACATGGAAAGAGGGGAGACTGAGATGAGATCCTGGGGAACCACCTTGTTTGGTGTGAGGGTGGTGAGAGCCTGGCCCAGGTTGCCCCGAGAAGCTGTGGCTGCCCCATCCCTGGAGGGGTTCAAGGCCAGGTTGGAGGGGGCTTGGAGCAACCTGGGCTGGTGGGAGGTGTCCCTGCCCAGGGCAGGGGGTGGCACTGGGGGGGCTTTAAGGTCCCTTCCAACCCAAACCATTCTGTGAACATGAGGTGACCCAGAGTTCAGCCAGGGATTAAGATGTCAGATCCCGTTAGTCTGTGAATTAAAGCTTTCAGCTCGTGGGCAGAGTTTTTTTTCCCTCCTTCCTTGGTAAAAGAAAACCCTTCCCTGCCCAGGAGAGCTGCCTGGCCCCTCTCTGCCAGGGCAGGACCCAGGGCAGGTGAATGAAGTGATTTAATAATAGGAGTTTACTGCAATAAGTATCCCTGTGGGGGAGATAAGCCACGAGGGCTGGCTGCTTTGCTGGAAAAAAGAATTAGAGCTTGTTTCTGTTACGCTGTGCAGCCTGAGAGGGGTTTGCTTGACATAGATGGAGAAACTGCAGAGAGGAGACTGCAGTAAGGTTATGGGAAGGGCGGGTCTGGAGCCAGGTGGTTGGTGTTAAACGTGGGGTGAGCAGATAATTACCTTTACTTCTAGGAAAATGAAGCTGCCAGTGTCTGGGATGTCTTTATTAGCGCCTTAATTTAATTGAAGTCCCTTGCGAGGCAGGGCTGGAGGGGGAATCTGATTCCTGACAGCTGAGGTCTAATAGAGTTGTCTGCTGGGGGGGGCAGGAGCCGTTCTCAGCAGGGGGACAGCCCATCTGCCTCTTGTTCCTTTTGTAATTAATAGGTAAGCTTGGCATGCTCGGGCTCTTAAACCTTTAACTCTGGGGGCAATGGTGTGTCTGAGACGCCAGCCATCCCCGGGGGGTGTTTGTCACCTGGGTCAGTGTACTTTGGGCTCCTCTGGTTCTGGCAGAGCCCTCTCGAGGCAGCAGCTCCGTCTCGGCCTTTGCAGCCTCCTCTTCTCTCCGGGTTCCCTTGGCTCCAGCGGTGGCTCTGCGTGGTGTTCGGGTGCGTCTTCCAAAGCAGGTAGAAATGTCAGATGAAATGAGCCGTATGTAGCCCCGAGGCCAGCAGGACGTGTGCCCTCTCTGAGATTCGCAGCCGGTATTTCTCAGGCTGCCTTGAAAAACAACTTCTTTCCTCTTTCTCTCTCTTTTTGAAGTGTAAGCCTGGTTGTGCTACTGAAATTTTCCTCTTACTTACGGAGCAGAACCCTTTGCTTTAGCCGGATGCTGCTGGCAATGAAAAAGGATGGGTGAGTGTAAGCAGCTGGATGTTTGGAAATACTTAATGGAGAAGAGATGAATTTTTTTTTTCAGATGCCAAATGAGCTTGAAAAAAGGCTGGACATTGTGTCACAGAGGGATGGAGCGGGTGTGATCGCAGTGCCATCGGTCAGGGCATCAGAGCAGCCTCCCTAATGCCAGCTGGTGTCACCCTGGTCCTGCAAGGTTTTGGCTAAAAGCTGGCTAAGGACCACAGATTTGTGTGATTTCTCCTTCCATATATGTTTTCTTTGCTGAAACTATTTGGTTACTAACTTTTCCAGCCTGGTATTTTTATTTGCTCAAAACAGGAATTGTGTTTTTTTTATCAAAGAGCTTAAACCCCAGCATTGGTTACATCCAATTTTGCTTGTGTCAACTGTGAGACAAACTGCTGTGGCAGGAAGTCTCCTGGACACACCAGCCCCCTGAGGCCCACTCTTCCTTCCTCCTCCTCTCACAGCCTGTCCCTTGTCTATTTCTCTCAAGAGACTTATGGTAATTCCTCAAATCACGAAATATTTGCATTTTCTGCCTTTCTCTCCATTCACCCTGTCACTTGTAGCGTGGGTTCTGTGCACGCTCCTGTTTTTCATCCACCCTCTGGTGGACTCTTGGATGGGAAAAGCCACAAAAAAAAGATGTTAATATTTAATATCTGCAGGGGATTTCACTGCTTGGGCAGCGGGGCAGACTTGGTAATTGAACCCTTCTCCCTTCTCAAAGTCCACTTGCGTTTACAGACAGGGTAGTTTAATGTCTTCTCCCTCCTGCCCTTTTTTTTGAATTTCGAGGGAAATTTTGTCTTGAAGCCTCGCAGCTGTTGCCCAGGTGAGCTGCGTGTGGTCTGCACAACGTAAAGGTGAGGGAAATGGGAGGCCTGGGGGAAAGCGTTATCTGTTCCTGTCACTAATCCCAGCCAGGAGAGAGCTGTTAGCTCTGATTAAACAAACACACAGGCAAAATGTAAATCCTGTCTAATTATATAGATTTTTTTTTTTTTTGCTTCCAGCTCCAGTATCTCTTGGAGAGATTTAATTTAAGGCTTCTCTCTGAGCTGTTTGTGGTGTCTGCTTCCAGCGAGAACAGCAGAGAGGCAAGAGGTCTCACTGATTAGATTAAGTATCTGGGTCACTTACCATTACCTGTGCTCATTCCCTGGTGAGGTTTGATATTGGAAGAGGAGGAGATAAAAGGAACACGTGCAGGGAGCGATAACCACGGCTGGAGCTGCCCCAGGCAGAGGCCACTCTCTAAATGGGTTTGTAGATGAGCTTTTCCTGTCACTTTTGGGCCCTGTGTGAGGTGATATCGGGGGGGTGCAAACAAGCTTCCTGCTTTCCCCCTCTCTGCTGGGTTAGTGGATAATCCTTCGTATCCAAAGCCAGCCTGGGCAGAGTCTTCCCTCCTGTGTCTTTTTCAGAGAATAGTCTTGAGCTTTGTGAGTTGTAACACTGGGTGCAGGAAGTTAAATCATTTCTTCAAGCTTTGTAGTGCCTGTAAACGTCATGGTCAGCTCCTGGGTTTGTGTAGCTGCATATTTTCTTTGCTTAGTTATTAAGTTTGCATGTCAACATTGGCTAATTCTTTTTCCTAAACTAAATTTTCAAAGCTGGGGTGGGTTGGAAAGCATTGTCCTGGAACTCAACCTTGGCATTGTGACAAAACCTGATATTCTGGAGAGCACCAAAGGGGAAAAGCGAGTGTTCTTGTGTCTCTTCAGCTGCCCGGTGACTCCGGCTCGGGCTGTGCACGTTCTCTGGTGCCCCCGTTTCTCTGGAGTGGAGTCTTTCAGGACATTGCAGCTCAGGCAGCACCTGTAAAGAGTTTCACAGCGGCGTTGGAAGCGCAGGGGCAGTGGCGTTCAGAGATCTCTGTCCCTGCGGGCACCGGGCAGGGAGGAAAGAGCTCCTGGTGCCTCCGCTCCTGCTCTGGGGAGCAAAACATCACCCTCTGCTCAAGACCAGCTGCTCTGCAGGACAGCCTGGTTCCCGGCCCCCTGCTGAGGGGGGAGGGTTGTGCTTTAGCAGCATGGAAATCAGAAACCTGGGAGTCAAAGTCTTTCTGCAGCACTAAAGCTGTCAGTGACCTGTGCACAGCTGTGGCCAAGAGCCCTGCAAAACTCAACAGCTGAAAAGTCTGCATTTTAATCACAAACCACTTTCTCTTTAGGTAAATGCTTCCACTTTTTTTTTTTTTTCTTTTCCCTTAGAGCTGACTGGCTGTATTTTATTTTTTTTTCCTACTAAGCAAGTTGTTGCCTGGGAATATGGCCCCTCTCTTGATTTTTATTGTTGTTACCTGTTTTTGAGATCTCTGCACCGAGTCAGCTGTGGAGAAGCAGGCTGGACAGGCAAAGTGCCAGTGCCTCTACTCTTCAGTTGAGACAAATGAAGGAAAATCAGAAGTCGAGGATAAGAAATGCTTTCCCAGTCTGTCTCTCAGCTGGTGTTACCCCATTTCTGTGTGCTTCAGACCAAAGCGCTGTTAAAAATCCTGCTGGGTGTAGCCCTGACCTCCAGGACTTAATGACCATGAACAGGGTGTTTGGACTGTGGCTTCGTGTCTTAAAACCTGTAAGGTTTTTGCCCTTGCTCTTTGTATTGAAGCGTTGTTACAGCTCTCCCTCAGAGACAGCACCTTCTAATCTCTAGCCCAAGGTTAACCACGGCGGGTTTCTCTTCTGCGCCAGCTGTGTCCTTCAGAAGAAATAGAGATTTTTCGGCCTCCTCGTTGTTTTGCATACTTTTTCTAGAAGTGACCTAATTACTGATTCCTCTAATTCCTGCTTTTCTACCCAAGGTCACTTTTTCCTACTTCTCTGATCCCTCTAGTTCTGTCCAGGAACAGTGAATTCCAGCCGGGAAGGCTGGAGAGGGGACACGACCCGCAGCAGATGAGGCTCTGCTGGTATTTTCCACAAGAGGCTGCCTCTGCTGGGATTGCTTTGCCTGATAAATCCTGGGATCTCATTTGTTTCTCCTCAGGACTCCTTTCTGCTGTGGTTTATGGTGGCCACAAAATAAACAAGAAACCCTTGTTGTCTCCTCGTGTTTCCAGCTGATGGGCATGGATTGAATTAGCTTGTTTAAAAAATTCATCGACCCCCTAACGGTTAATTCCCTGTTGCTTCCGTCACGTGCGGGTTTCGAGGGCAGCCAGTTTTCAGATGTGACTTGATGGTCTCCCTCCTCCTCCGGGTGTTGGTGGTGTCTGCAAAAGTATCTGCCGCTGGTCAAAACGAGGGTAAAGCACCCCATTTCGTGGAGGTGGCTGCGTAGTCTGGGTGTTGTTAGGAGAAAGCGTGGATTGTAGGCGCTGGGGAAAGCTTGGCAGCCCCATTGCCCTCTCGCTGGGAGAGTGCAGAAGTGACGCTGGTGCTCGGACTTGGCAGGTTTAATACCAGACTCTCTGAACTCTGGTTGTTTTTCATGTCCAAACAGTGCCTGGGAGGTGACCTGCTCCTCCGGCCAGGCTGCCAGTCGTCATTCCCACTTTTCTTCCTTCTCGACGGACTAGTTCTCACTTGCCTCTTTGTCCGTAGACTGTAAATCACGCGGGATAATCCCCTCTTTCCCAGAAGCACCAGAAGTGCTGGCGTAAGAGCACGGAGACCCAGCCGGGGCTGCAACACAGTAGCACAGCGGGGTCACCTTGTTCTTTTCCCCCCTCTCTCTCCCCTCAGGATGTGGTGCAGGAGGCTGGGGTGGCTCTTCAGGGCACCGTCCCACCCCAGGGGAAGCACAGGACATGGCTCGCCGTGGCTGCCCCGTGACAGAAGGACCGTCCCCGCTGCTCCAGCTCGCTGCCACCACACGGCCCCAGAGTCCCTCAAGTGTGCCTGGCAGTTACACGGTGACCATCTAGGTAGGTGCGTTGGGTGTGTGCGTCCCTGCTTCCGAGTCTGTTTGGGGAAAGGAGGGAGATTTTCCTGACCTTGTTCTCCAGGAGCGATTTATTTTGTTTCTTCTGAAATGGTCTGTGTTAGGGGGATGCACACTGGAGTCTGTCTTGTCTTCCCTTTGGGAGTTCCCAAAGGCAGGACAGAGCAGCTTTGTCTGCTGATAAACAAGGCGATGCTAAATCAGAAATCAAATCAATTCCTGAACAATAATTGCATTTGAGCCATTCCCTGGCAGTCCCTTGTTTCCTGTGTGGTGCTCTGAGCTCTGACTCCAATGAGGACAGCGGGTCCCGTGTGTGCCCTGCTCTCTCGCCCCGACTTGTGCAGGTTTTCCTTAAAACACTGATGCTGAAATGCAGTTGTTAGAGCAGGTTTGGAAGCAGCCTGTCTGTGTGCCTGGATGGAAAGGGTTATCAAACACTGGAAGAGGCTGCCCAGGGCAGTGGTGGAGTCACCACCTCTGGAGGGATTTAAAAGCCGGGCAGACGTGGTGCTGAGGGACATGGGCTAGTGGTGGGCTTGGCAGAGTTGAGTTGACTGTTAGACTCGATCTGAAAAGTTTCTTCCAACCCAGGTGATTCTATGATTCTTAGAAGGGAGACCATGGCAAGATCATTGACAGACAGACCTTCTGTGAAAATACTCTGCTGGGTCTTCATCATGTGCCACCTTAATTTATGTGCAGAGCTGCTAAGTCTAACAGCCTCTGCTCCCCCCTGTGGGCGGGATCCTAACCTGTGGGCTCTCAGCTTCAGCTCCTGGCTTTGTTTTTTCTCTCTGCTCACACTGAGGCATCCTTCTTTGCAGAGCTCAGGTACGCGAACACCCTGATGCGCTTCGATTTCGTCTGGCTGCGGGACCACTGCCGCTCGGCGTCCTGCTACAACGCCAAGACCAACCAGCGCAGCCTGGACACGGCGAGCGTGGACCTGGCAATCAAACCCAAGGCCGTCCGGGTGGACGAGACCACGCTCTTCCTCACCTGTAAGTAGCAGAGTGACGGTACCCTGCGGGTTTTACGGGCCACCGGCTGGGAGGGAGCCTCCCAGATGGATCCTGCTCTGGGAGAGGGCAGCCTTGGCCCTAGATCAGCAGCTGGTTTGGGCAGAGAGAGCTGTAAGCAGAGCTCAAACGCTGCTCCTCTGAGCAGTCCTGTTACTGTAAACGTGCCTCAGTCTTGAATTTTTGTCTGTTTTTCCTCTCCCCAGCCTTTTTTGGGTAGAGATGTGTATCTTCAGGTCTGGGTGTTTTAGTGGTTGGTCTGAACACCGCAGCAATGCGGGTGGTGAACGGATTGGTCAGGAAACTGTTGTTTTCCTGACCCTGTCCTATTTGAGCTGCTGTCCCTGATCTGAATTCCCATCTTCTGTCCTTTCTCCTCAGCTTCCCAGCTGCTTCCTACCTTTTGTTGTAGCTTAGCTTTATTTATGGCTTTGATTTTGGTGCTTTACTTCTACTTGGAGTCCTGTCACTGGAAAACAAAACCACTGAAGGAGAGACACTTAGCTCTGAATTAGGAGTTGTTGCAGCAGGGGTAACTTGTGGCCTTAACCCGATAATATTTTGGGTGGCATCAGGGTGCAAAGAGCCTGTCACCAGGCAAAATTAAAAGGGTGAGGGCTGTCGCAGGCTGAGCAGTGACCACGATGTGGGGCTGCTCAGTGGGATTGCGGTGACTGTGACCCCTCTCCCCCACCCAAGGGCCGGATGGGCACGTGACGCGCTACGGGCTGGAGTGGCTGGTGAAGAACAGCTACGAGGGGCAGAAGCAGCAGGTCATGCACCCGCGGATCCTCTGGAACGCAGACATCTACCGCCAGGCCCAGGTGCCCTCCGTGGACTGCCGGAGTTTCCTGGAGACAGATGAGGGGCTGAAGGAGTTCCTGCGGAACTTCCTGCTGTACGGGATTGCGTTTGTAGAGAACGTCGCTCCCACCAAAGAGGACACGGAAATCTTGGCGGAAAGAATCAGCTTGATCAGGTAAGTGGGGCTGCCCTGGGAGGCCACTTTCAGCGTTGTAGAGGAGTCATCACGGGTAGACTGTTATTTTATTTTTGTTTGGAAAGGTGCTGCTCTTTTATCCCTGTATATTGTGCAGCGTGGCCTGGTTTGTGAACAAAATCTGGGTCTTCTATAGCCTGTGGCCAGTCCACTTGAGCTGAGATGAAGTATTTCACTGAGGGATCCGGCCTCTTTTTAGGGGAGAGCCTGGTGTCACTAAATGGTGGAGCTGCCGCGGGAGTGCATGGTGACTTTTGTGATAGTGGGACCGTGCGCAGAGGAGTGACTGAAGGAAGCTGCCTGTCTGGGAAGGCTTGGGCTTTGCAGAGAGAAACATTTCCTGTTATGACTTGAAAGGTCAGGAGGGCAGCCCTGGCCCTGGGAGCCAGGCAGATCAGAAACAATTTGTAGCTCTCACTAAAGAAAAATATTGAGAAATGTTTCTTCTGTGTTTAAAACACACCAGCAGCCTGGCAAGCTGGGTTCTCAGCTTCAAGATGTGTCCAAGCTGCAGGAACAGTTTAACTTCGCTTGGGCCACTGGAAGAGGAGGGGTTTCTTTTAATGAATAGTTGCTCCAAATAGAAATGAGGGGCTCCGAGGAATAACCAGCCAACTTTTTCCTCCGGGTACCCTCACCCTGTAGGCCCTGAGTGCTGTTTGTCCTTGTTTTCTCTCTGTTCCCTTCTGTGCATGTTTTAGGGGAGAGATGGGGGAAAATGCAGGATCCTAAGAACAAGAAATGGGATTACTGGGCAACCCTGTGGTGGTACAAGCAAGAGCCAGCTGTGCTCTGGCACCTCCTCGTGTTGCTCGGTGGCTTCCTTGATTTGACTGGGGCTGGTGTTTGGTGTGGAAAGATCATCTGGTTTTGTGGAGGGGAAGCAAGATTCATTGCCATCAGGCTTTTGGGGAGGAAAGAGAGGAACAGAATACTAGAGGAAGCATTAGAAGCACCATCTCTGGGTAACGTGAATTTTGTTAAGTTGTTCTGCTTTAATTTACTCAGTATATAGAATGGATATGTTTTACTACCCTGCTGACCCCCACAGTGCTCCATGGTAATTGCTTTTCTCTCTTGCAGGGAGACCATTTATGGCAGAATGTGGTACTTCACCTCTGATTTCTCCCGGGGAGACACAGCCTACACCAAGCTGGCTCTGGATCGTCACACGGACACCACCTACTTCCAGGAGCCCTGCGGGTAAGTGCTTCTGCTGGTTCACAGACACAGAGAGCAATTCACAGTGATGCTGTTTCTGGCAGCATGGCCTTCATGGAGAGGAGCCATGAGGAGAAGGACTTGGGTGTTGGTGGATGAGAAGCTCAACATGTGCACTCATAGCCCAGAAAGCCCCCGCACCCTGGGCTGCATCCCCTGCAGCGTGGCCAGCAGGGTGAGGGGGGGAATTCTGCCCCTCTGCTCTGGGGAGACACCCCGCCCAGTGCTGCCTCCAGCTCTGGGACCACCAACATCAGAAGGACGTGGACTTGTTAGAGCGGGGCCAGAGGAGGCCACGGAGATGCTGGGAGGGCTGGAGCCCCTCTGCTGGGAGGGGGGGCTGAGAGAGTTGGGGGGTTCAGCCTGGAGAAGAGAAGGCTCCAGGGAGACCCTCAAGGGGCTTCCAGTCCCTCAAGGGGCTCCAGGAGAGATGGGGAGGGACTCCTGATCAGGGAGGGGAGCCACAGGATGAGGGGGAAGGGTTTTAAACTGAGAGAGGGGAGATTGAGTTGAGATCTGGGCAAGAACTTCTTTGGTGTGAGGGTGGTGACACCCTGGCCCAGGTTGCCCAGAGAAGCTGTGGATGTTGCAAGGCTTAGCTCCTCCTGCAGCAAGGGTCCCTCACCAGCTCTTGGTCAAAGCTGCAGCAAAAGTTTGCTTTGACTCAATCCTGCTGACCTGGAGCCAGCATCTCTCTGGCTGGATGAGCCCTGTTACCGGTGGCACCAGGGGAGGAGGGAGACCAGCCCCGGCACAGCCTGGGGTCACTGTCTCTGCCCTCCCCAGCCATCAGTGGTACGTGCTGTGGTCACGTATTCTCTGTGCAGTCCCTCTGCTGTGGTTCAAACAGGCTGGGTTTGTGTTTTGGCGCAGGGTACAGCCCTGAAGGTACTCAGAAACCAGGCTTCCCCCAGCCCTTCGAACTTCACACCTGTATGTGCTTTTAAAAGCAGTCTGTACCTTGTTTCCCAAACGCTGTTTTGCAAAGTGCTATAGCCTCTGGGCTGTGAGTTTCATACACAGCTGGAGAAAGACAGGCTGGTCATGGTTCACAGTGAAGTGCAAGAGATTTAGGCTTAATTTCTAGCTTCTTTTTTTTTTTGTCCATTTTCATCTCAGTCAAGAGGGGGATCGTGGGGAAACAGCCTTGGGGAGAGCCCATGGAAATACTGTGATCTGCTACGGAACTAGGGCTACAAAGGAGTCATCCAGCCCTCCCCTCCTGCCCTGGGGCAGGAACAGCTCTTCCTGAGTTGACTTGCTAAACATCTTAACGGGAAAGGCACGTGGTGCAGAGCAGGGGAGGACTGAAGGGGGGATCTGGAGGGATGAACGTGGATTTCAGAGCAACCCTCAGACCAGGAAAGGTCTGGGCACTGTCCTCTGTGCCCAACCAGGCAGGAAGCTTTTGGGTGGTGGTGGTTGTTCTGAAGCAGTTCGGTGGCAGGAGCGAAGTGAATGGGTTTTATTGTGCACTGTGGGGCTACAAGTTTGTGCGTAAAACACACGCTTCGGGGCAGATCTCCTTGGTTTCCATCTTTTCAGTGAACCCCTGTGCTTTCATGACCTGCACAGTGTTACCTGCTTGGCTGAGTTGTTTGAGGAGCTCCCAAAACCAAATTTAAAAAGCAATTGGTAATCAGAACTTCAGCCTGCAAAAGAGCTTTGATTAAACTGCTGGGTGCCAGAACTATAGTGCTCCTTAGCTATTTTTATACCTTTCTTTGCTACTTGGAAGGGTTCCCTTCAGGTAGGTGTATTCTCATCTGCAGCCAACTGAAGTATATCAAGCAGTGACAGTAAATTAGTGGGGTGAAGCATTAGTGCTTGCGATTCTGCAAAATCCTAGTTGTACAGGAAGAACATGAATTTCTGGCTTTCCTGAGCTCCCATCTCTGCCAGAAATCTCTTCTTCCCAGGCTGTTTCGGACTTGCTTCCAAATCTCTTGAAGCAGTCTTTGACCTGCTTCTAGATGAAATGGGGTGTTTTTTGAGAAAGATGTGTTCGTGTGAATGTTTGCTTTCCCCCACTGAAATCAGCCAAATCCAGCAAGTCTCAAGTTAAATTATTACCAAGACTAGAGGATAGAAGCTCCCCAAGCTGTGGGAAAGGCTGCAAAATTATCGCACTCGTCAGGTCCCAAAGGGCTTGCCCTCAGAAGGGGGTTTCTCAGTGCCCTGAGCTGCCGGAGAAGGGTTTTGCCACTGAGGTCCGGAGGGCCCACAAGCACTCCTTTGCTGCAGTGCTTGTGGACTGACTTTGTAAAATTCTCCTGGAACTGTTGTGGGTAAGAGGGGGGTTTGGAGCAGCCAGGTGAAAAGGTGAGGGTGGAGCAGGGAGCTCCTGCCACGTCCCGTGCTCTGGGACTGGGTTAAGAGGCCCCAAAGGGAGATCGGAAGGTAAAGGCTTTCCCAGAAGGGTCACAATTAATTTTCTAACGAGTGAAGTTGGCATGCTGTGAAAATTGGGAGTAGGTGGCTCAGGGCAGCTCCTGAGTATTTGTTCCTAACAGTACGATGCCTCCTTGCTTGGGTGAAGGGAAAGAGAAGCTTCAGAGAAGGAATAGAAGGACAAAAGCAGAGATGGTTGGCTTCCCACCAGAGAGGGGATGTCCCTGTAGGTGAGCTGCTCACTGGGGACTCCTCTCCTCCCAGCTTTCCAGAGGGTCTTCAAGGGCCTTGAGGGACCTCTCTTGTGGGACCCCAATGAACGAGAGTCACCCTTATATTTCCTGGAGACCTCAACAGTACAACCAGCATTTCTTTAACTGTCCTCTTGTTCTGAAATGTTCTAGGGAAGTTAGTTTTGTGCTTTTTGAACCTCTGCGTTCTATTGCTTGGATGGACTTTGGGTGACACAGGCCTGATCCTACACCCCCTGAAGCCTCCCAAACTTGTGTCACTTGATTTGGGAGGTGATGCAGGCAGTTAGTTGCCTTCTAAAAAAGCAAAATGTGTGAGGCTGGGCCTGAAGAAGTGGAAGGTACAGCCATTTCTTGCTGGTCTGTCTCCATTCCTTGGGAAGTCTTCATAAAGTGGGAAAGGTGGTGCATCCATCTACCTCTGCCTGGGTCCATGGGCGATGCCGTCTGTCCACGGGATGGGCAGCCAAGGACTTTTCTCTTGTGCTCTGTACTTTAATTCTTGTTTCTGTCGCTTGTGCAGCATCCAGGTGTTTCACTGCCTGAAGCACGAGGGCACGGGCGGGCGGACGCTGCTGGTGGATGGTTTCTACGCGGCAGAGCAGGTTCTGCGACAAGCCCCCGATCAGTTCGAGCTGCTCAGCAAAGTGCCCTTGAAGCACGAGTACGTTGAGAACGTGGGCGACTGTCACAACCACATGATCGGAGTTGGGCCGGTCCTCAATGTCTACCCCTGGAACAACGAGCTTTATCTGATCAGGTAACATCAACGTGAGGTCTCCTCTTAGGGGGGAGGAGAGGGGATTGTGGCAGACGGTAGTGGTTTTCCAGAAGATATTTTAAACTAAAAACCAATGTATGTGTGAGGGGCAGGGGTGAAACCACAGTAAACGCCCTGCGCTTCCTTTATCGGAAGTGTCAGAACCACCGATACAAAGATGAGTGTCAGTGCTGAGCTTTGATTTTTTCACTCCCTTCATCCTCCCGTCAGCTCCGTGCCCTCATCTCGCTTCGTTTGAGAGCCAGTAGAATTCAGCCCTTCCCTGAAGGAGCCCCTAGAAACCAGCCTTGCACAGAGGAAATGGGGAGAGCGCAGGCTGGTCCCCTTCCAAAGGAAATTTGGGTTGCTTTCTGAAACTCCAGCTTGCCCTAGTGCAGGAGGCTGTCCAACGTCCTACTTTTGGGGTCTTTTTCCCCGCTTTTCTGCACAGCCCTGGGTCTTGCCTGTTGCTGTGGCACGTCCTGCCATGGAAAACCAGCAGGAGTTTTACACTTGACAGTAAACTCCTCCTTCCTCCCGGTGTTGCGGGACTTTCAGGAGACTACACACTTGCAGTGTAACCTCCATAGACATCTGTCACCTCCCTTAAATACTGACTCATCCTATGGGAATCCCTTTGGCGGTACCTGGCTGTGCTGCTGGAGCCGGGCGGGGGGTCTCTTACCTCGCCTTTTCTTTTAGGTACAATAACTACGATCGTGCCGTCATCAACACGGTGCCTTACGATGTGGTGCATCGCTGGTACGCTGCTCACCGCACGCTCACTGCCGAGCTCAGGAGACCAGAAAATGAGCTGTGGGTCAAGCTGAAGCCGGGCAAGGTGGGACTTGGAGCTGGGAGGCTCCTGTGTGTTCGGTCTGGGGAGGGGGACAGGGTGCTCCTTCCAATGTCAAGGCCGGTTGCCATAAATTCTTCAGGCAAGCTCCGTGTGCTGCGCTTTTCCTCTTTACAGCTGTTTCAAGGTGCCCTGTGTTACAGTACTTGGTATTTGGTGGGTGTGTTCCTACTGTCCTGAAAGAATATGAACTTCCAGATAAGGCAGAAATGTTTAATTCAAACTTGGCTCAGAGAAAAGTTAGTCCTGAGGAAGATCTTTCCAGTCTCCAGTAACGACCCTTGGAAGTAGAGAGGTTGGGAAGGGAACACTTAACTTTAACTTTTTCCAGAAGAAAACTCTATTTTTTGATGGAAATATGAAGGTGTGGGGAGCTGAATTTCCATCTGTTGAGAGGTTATTTTTGAACTTTTCCATTGCCAGTGGATGAGAGGAGGCCGACACTCTCTTCGCTCTCCTGGAAATGGCTGAGGTGCTGTAGCACACCTTGGTAGTGGAAGGAGAAAGCTCTGCCCAGGATTTGAAAGTTGCTGCTGGGTGCAGCTTTGGGGGAGCTTGAAGAGCTAGAGCCACCCCTGTAGAGTTGAAGATACTACGTGCGTGGCCACTTCCTTCAGCAGTGCCCACTGGAAGGGATTTTGTTCCTACAGGGTCTAGGTTCAGCCTGAGCCCAAGTGAAGTGCCCCAAACAAGCCCCAAAAATGAAAGGGTCCAGCAGGGAAGATGGTCATATAGGATGGAGCCCCTACACCTCTCTGTTCCCTGGGGGAAAACCGACACCCTAGAGGCTGAAGGTGGCCGGTTTCTGCCCATCTATTGCCCAGCCTCTCCAGTAGAAAAGCAAAGGAAGAGCCCAGAGTTGTTTCTGTGCTGCGCGGGCTGGCGTGTCTTACCTTGTGGTTAAAGCAGCTGAGCAGAACCACTGGCTTTGGGTGAAACAGCTGTGCTGGATTGCACAGAACATCTGGCTGTGGTCTCACGTGCTGTCTCTGATGGTGGTGAACAGGAGGGGCCATGCCCTTCCAGTCTGGAGGATCTCCAGCCCCAGGACGTGTCCTCTCAGAGGCTTCTGGCTCTGCCTGCGGTGGTTGATCTTCTGACACCTTCCTCTTCCCCTGCAGGCACTCTTCATAGATAACTGGCGCGTCCTGCACGGGAGGGAAGCCTTCACAGGGTACCGCCAGCTCTGCGGCTGCTACCTGACGAGAGACGACGTGCTCAACACGGCGCGCTTGCTGGGACTGCAGGCTTAGCCCACACCACCCCCAGGGACCTCCAGCCCCGCCGTGGGGCGGTGTCGCACAGACCTCAGACACCTCCACCCTTTTCAAGCCGTTCCTGGTGGAAACCAAAGGTTACGGGAGCTTTTGGGGACCATGTTCTGCCTTCGAGCGTGACCAGCTCTTGCTGTCCATGCATCCAGCCTGGTCTTTTCCAGTTGGTGTGTCCCAGCTCTGCTGGGTCAGGGTTAATCCCACCACGGGACGTTCTCCCAGCACCGATTGAAGTGTTCCTCCAATCAAGTGCCTTCAGGATTTGAAATCTTTGTGTTTTCCCTGTTGTTCAGCCTGTTTGTCAGCTGGCCGGTCTAGGTGTGGTGTTTTTAGCAGAGCAGAATGGAAATCTTTGGGGTCTTGTGTCACCTCAGGCTGGACTTTAACCCTTGTAGAGAAAACGCAAATCTCTGGTGCCTATTTGATGAAAATACCACTACTCAACGTGAGGGCTGTTGGTGTATTTCAGTGAATTCTTTCTTAAACATACCATGTGCCCCTGTAACGGTCACTGATAGGAGCTGTGCTGCCTGAGGGGTGCCCTGGGAAGAGAACCTGGGTATAGCTGGGGTGTTTCTGAAAGGTTTGGGTTAGGACGGAAGGGGGAGGTAGCAAGATCTGCATGTTGGGAAGGAGATGACTGTCAGATGAGGGATGTATTTCAGGAGTTTCCTTGACTTTCAGTAACATAATGCTGTTTGCACTGGGCTTGTATCGAGGGCAGAGGTGCAGCAGCCACAATATTTGCTGACAAATTTCCTTCTCTGCCTGCTCTTCCCGCTTTTTCTGAAGAAGGAATCTGTGTTGGGGCATCGTTACGCTGGCTGCTCCGTGAGGCTGTTTTCCCCAGCACATTCTCCTGCCTGTAAAGGTCACAAACACAGAGGTGCCTTTCAGCTGCTGGTGGCTGCAGTGCAGACTGGGGTCTGGCAGGTTGAAGGGCCACAGTGTAAGGAACAAAAGCAGATCCTGTCGTTCTTAGAAACGTTGGAATTTTAGAGCCAGGAGGGGATTTTAGGATGTGTTTGTTTTTCATTCTGTCCTATCTTTGGGGGTGTTCACTCCTCTGACCAGACCTTAAAACAGGGCTGGTCCCTTTCACTCCTGGCTTTCCCGTGCAAGCAGGGTGCTCTCGTGTCAAGGTACAAGATGCACATGTGGTAAACTCGCTGCCCTCGTTTAACCTAAATACTGAATATATAGATCCCAGTGCTGAGAGACACTCCCGAAAGCTTCTCTTCACGGCGTCTTAGGTGCCTGCTGCTCTCCCTCGCGGGGTTTCCCCCCAAGAGGGGTGTCTGAGGGGAGGCTTGGCAGGAGGCTGTTGGTCAGAGGAGGTGAAACACCAGAAGTGGTGGCCGGTAACACAAGTGTGGGGTGAGCTGGCTTCTGCTGGGTTCCTCTCCTGGGGCCTGTGAACTGAGGCTGGGCATTCCCTGGGCATCCTGCAGCACGCATCCTGTCACTGTCCGTAGCAGGCATTTCATTTATAGGTTCCCCTGAGGTGCCCGTTACCCCGGCACAGCTTAGGGGGGAATCTTTGTTGATCATGTTGAAGTAGTGAACCCTCACCCAGACCTGCTCAGATGCTCCAGGGCTGGTTTCAGTCCGTGCTGCTGGGTGAAGCTGTGGCCTGGAGCATGGTGCAAGAGCAGGTGACAAAAAACAACCTTTGCGTTCATTCATTCATTCTCTGACCAGTATTTGAAACCCTTGGGCAGGGGGGCCCTTTTTCAAATTACTTGAGGGTATTAAGGGTTTCCTGAGCTCTTTTTGCCTCCCTGTGCCCTCAGGCCATGAGGGAAAGTGCTTGGGTCATGTGGAAACCTTCCTTTAGTCAGTGAGATGGGCTTTACCTGCCCTGGAGGAAGGTGACCTTCCTGTCCATCAGCTGGAAGGTGAGAACGTGCTGCTGCCCTGAGCTGGGACATGTGGGACTACGGCCAACCTAAGGGAGAACCCACCAAAGTGTATCAATACCGGACTGTCATGACGTAGGTGCCTTTCTGCCAAGGGCTGTGGTCTTCAGACACCACCTGCTCTTCTGAGCCAACTCCAAGCCAACACACTCCTCTGGGTGATCGTGTCATCCGTTTGGAGGGGAAATGTTCACCGTGAATGTAGAAGAACCACGTTTCCTCATAGGTATTATTGAAATGAACTCAGCCCCCTCCCTGCCCAACGATAAGGTGTGGGGTGGGGAGAGCTGTGTGTAACCCTGTGCTCCCCTCTCCCCCCGCCCATGGGGGCTCAGTTCTTCCCAAGCAGCTTTTTTTTTTTTTTTGATTCTTTAGCCAATAATGGAACTGTTTCCTTCTCCTCCCCACCGCGCTGGGGAGCCCATGTATGTGTTTAAGATATTTTCCAAAACTAAGAAATCGTGTCTTCAAACACATGATTTATAAAGTGGTCAGCTTAACAAAATCTCTATTTCAGGCAATGACGAGCTTGGAAATCAGTCTGTATTTACCCTTCAGGGGTGGAATAAACGTCAGGAGCAGTGACTGATCCATCTCCCTTGGCTTCTTGTCCTTCCTTCCTTCACTGGCCACACGATGGCAGAGGAGGCAAGAAATTAATATGAAAAAGTCAATGGCAAGTCCCAATCCCGGGTGGCGTCAGAGCGAGTGGTGATGCTGCTTCTGTCTTCTGCTGGGATCTCTCTGTCTATAGAGATGCTATATTTTTCTTTTTTTTCTTTCTTTTGAGAACTCCTGGAGTTGCTCTTCAAAACCCCTGTAAGACCATGGGTGTTTGAAGAGAGCTGTGGGATGGGGTGCCCGTCGTGCCAAAGAAGGGGGGAAAGGGGAACGGAGATGGGGAGAGCATGGGGGGGGTGATCTGAGGGTGCATGGAGAAAAATAGAGCTGCCCCATTTACCCTCCAGTGCGCTCCACGTCCCTCTGGTTGGTGTCTTGTCACCCTGGGGACCCTGTGGGATCCCTCTGGGTGTGCAGTGTAGCCCCTCCTTCAGCTTTTGGTGCCCCCCCCCGGGCCCCCACTCCTTCAGTCAAACCAGAAACACCCTCCCCACCACCATTTACCTGCTGGTGGCATCAGGAACCCCCACTTTCCCTCCAGTTTGCCCCAGAGTGTTGTGTTTTCCTCCCAGTTGCTCCAGAGCCCTCTGTTCAGGTCTCTGGATCCTTTTTCCTCCTTGGTGCTTCCCCCTCTGCTTACACCCCCCCGGTGCAGCCAGGACTCACGTATAAAAGAAATAAAGCCTCTTTCAACCCAGCAAGGAACAGTTTGGCAGAAAAAGCAGCTGCCAACAAAGGAAAAAAAATCTCTATATTTTTGTCTTGCAGCCATTGGAGCCGTGCTTCCCTCAATTCTAATCCACATGTGGTGATTTAAAAACCTTTTCTTATATAAAAGAATGTTTTATTTCTCTACTTGCTGCACTGAAGTAGTTCTTAGCTAAGATGAAAAGTATTTACATTTTTAGCTCTTCTTTCCTTTTTGGCTCCTGGAAAATGCAGAGGTGTTTTGAGTAGGGACCTTCAGCCAAGTTAATTAAAAAAGTGTTAGTTAAAGTTAGCAATTAAGTGGAGTAAAAGCCATAGTTCAGAGAGGAGCTGGAGGCAGGGATGGGTTTGCGGGGGAAATGGAGCGATCGGAATGTACGGACAAACACCAGGGAAGGAAATTAGTGGATGAACTTATCAGGGATTCCAGGGAAAGATAGATGATGTGAATGCTTCTCCCCTGAGTGGGAAGGGAAGGGAAGGGGGGGCTCCTGCCCGTGAATGGGGAAATGATAAATGTATTTAATGTTTGCAGAGCCCAGGGCAAACCTCGCGGTGACCGGACGCTCCTGGAAACTCTTAAACTCCTAAATAATGTGCAGCAAGGCAGCCGTCTCTCTGGAGCTGGGAGTTTTGGGTAGGGACCTGTGAGTCCTCCCTCTCCCTCGCACCAAACAGTTGGTATCTGCTCATTTTACCTGATTCTCTCTTTTCTCTACACTTTTTTTTTTTTTTTCCCCTGTTAGAATTTCAAAGAGCTCCTTAGGCCGAGAAATCGCATTTTCATTGAGGATGTTGCCATGCTGTTCATGGGTGCTGCCATTTCCAGTTCATTACCCTCTAATTAATTGGATTGTCGCAGCACTTTTAGGCTCGGGATAAAAAAATATTAGATGAGGGAGGGAAGCAAATTGTCACCGAGATCCCCTTTTAATCCCTTCAACAGATTTAACGAAATTAAGGTGAGAAACCTTAACGAACGCAGAGGAGTCTGGTGATTATGGCAGCAGAGCAAGATTTTCCAAGTAATTAATTAATCCGGCTGTTATTTCACACCTGATATGTACAGTTGGCTGGTGCTTAATTAACCCTTAATTAATCTCTAAAGCGTTTGGGGCTGGGGGAGACAGCAGGGGGTTTTTTGCCCCCCTTTTTTGTCTCTCCGGGCTGGGGTTTCCAGAGAGACAAAAAAAGGGGGAGGAAAAAAAAAAAGGGGCGTTTTACATAAAAACAGCCACTAGGGCTCATCATAAAAGCTGTCGCTCAAAAGCAGTTTGATTTCTCAGAACGTTGTAAAATATAATTTCATTATATTAGTGGGAAAAACTGAAGGCAAAACCAGTTTTGGGGGTCAGAAACGCGATCCCGTCTCTGCAGAGCCCAAAACACCAGCAGGGAGTTCCAAGAAGATTTGGGTGAAGAATTTGAGGTTGAAAACACGGGAAGGGAGGAACGCAGGAGCTGTGGGAGGCAAAAGGCTGCTGTTAAGTGGAAGAGATGATGCGCGATAGAGAGGAAATAAAGATTCCCAGAAGTCAGGGTTTCATTCTGAGAAAATATTGTGCTTTTACGAGAACAATCCCCCTCCAGTACCAGTTAAGGACACTTTAAATACACAAACGTAAGCCCCAGCAAAAAGGCAGCTGAAGTTTCTCTGCCAATGTTTGCCCAGTTAGACTTTGGGGGCAAAAAAGAGGGGGGGGGAAAGCATTGCCCCTAGCATTAACCCTTTCTCCTGCATCAAACCCTGCTGTTAAAAGAGCCGAAAACTGATTTTTCAGTTGCATCTGTTGGTTCTGCTAGCGGGTGGTGACGCTTTAGGCTCAGCGCCAGGCAAGTAGGGGCAAAACTATTCCCTGTATAAACGTAGGGAAGGAGGAAATGAGCATGTTTTGAATGACAAGATTATATAAATCCATGCCCTTGAGGACCTGTAATTTAACTCAGGTGGGGAAGCTCAGGTGCCAGGATGAGCTCCCTAAAGGCAGCCTGAAGCCACCCCAGTAGAGGGACAGCCTGGCTTGTCACCAGGTTTGCTGCAAATCACCCGGATAAAGGGCCCACATCAGCTTTTTCCTCCTATTTTCAGGTTTAATCTCGATTTTCATCTTATTTCTATGTCTTTCCATGTATGTTTGCAGGCACTTGTGTGTACATTTCTGCACCGCGTAAACAACTACTTGTCCCTTAGCGTGGCTCCAGGTGGAGCGGATTTGAGGGCAACTGCGGGATGAAAGGGCAGCCTTTTCCCAGGAGGGGGTTGATGAATTGCAGGTCTATAAAAAAATCGGCCTCGGAGCTTTCCCCAGGGAAGGGAAAGGGTTTGGGTTTCTTTCTGTGCAGGGAGTGAAGGGCAGTAAGTACCGGGGGTGGGAAAAGCGTGTGGGTTTGTGAGTAGCAATAACTCACAGAGTTCTCTGACATATCGTAGGGCAGGGGATTTTCTGCTATTCCCAGTGTAGTTTTTTGAGGAGGAAGCCAGAAGGAAACTACTGCGTCCCAAAATGAGGTGATCCGCAGTAGGAAAATGTGCTGTTATACCTCAAATGTGCTGGCTCTTCCCAGGCTAAAAACAAAAGGAGGCAATTTTACTCTTTCCAGCTTGTCCTCCCCAAAAGCTGGGGAAAACTGGGCAGTTTTGGCCACGGGCAAAGGTGTTGCAGAGCGTGTTGTCTGGCAGAGACGCTGCCGGAGGTGGGGATGCCCCGGCGTCTCCTCAGGGTGTGGGTGCTCAGTGGAGGGGGAGGTGTTTGTTGTGTGGCTGCCAAATGTCAATGAATTCGGATTTTGTGGGTGTGACATTTCGGAGGCTGAGTTTGTGGGCCATGTAGGGATGGGATGAGGGGGGACGGTTTTAAAGAGGGGAGATGGAGATGAGATGCGGGGAAGAACTTGTTTGGTGTGAGGGTGGTGAGAGCCTGGCCCAGGTTGCCCTGAGAAGCTGTGGCTGCCCCATCCCTGGAGGGGTTCAAGGCCAGGTTGGAGGGGGCTTGGAGCAACCCGGTCTGGTGGGAGGTTGCAGGGGGTGGCACCGGAGGGGCTTTAAGGTCCCTTCCAACCTAAACCATTCTGTGACTTTATCTTAGAGGAACAGGTGGTTTCCCTGAGCCTAGAGAAAAGATGTCTTGAATTTGTCTGAGCTCTTCGCTGAGAATGGGTCCCTGCTGCCTCTCACCAACAGCATGGGGGTTATGGTGTCACCTTTGGGTGGTAAATGCCAGCCAGACACGTCACCTCGCCAGGTGCAGGAGTCTTCCCCCCACCTGATTGAGGTGACAACAGCCCCAGCCACTGCTCGGGGGCAGGAAGGAGGGGGTGGGAGCCGGGACATGTCTCGCCCGGAGCCCGGCACTTCAGGGGTGTCACGGAGGCTGCTGTAAAAGGTCATATTTTAAGCGTTAATGCACTTGTAATCCCTGTTTATTACTCCTGGTGCTCTGCAGGTCCTTATCGCCGTGTGGTTTCTCAGGCTCTGCTGCAGATGGAGTTCTTGAATTCCTAATTTTTCACATGCCGATTAGCCTTGTCCTGCTGGTGCTCTGCGAGGTCCCCGTCTTCGTGCCAGGCGGTGGCTTCCCCCCCTCCAGACGGGTAACGCTGCCTTTTTGGCCACGCTGGGCCTGGTTTGCAGCCCTGGTACTTGCACCCTCCGCCCGGGCATCGCTCCCGGCTCCCAAATAGCCTTGTCGTGACAGTGGGCACACGGACCCCAGGGCAAAGCAAAGGTCCCGTGTGTGCAGCTCAGGTGGAAATGGTGTTTCTTGGGTATTTCCACGGTGGGTGCTCAGCGATGGTGAGCGACACCATTTCCTGAGTGTGCAAGCAACTCGGGGAGCAAAAGAAGCATCTAAGGAAAACCCCTGTACCACTACAGCTTTATTTTCAGAAATAACCACAAAGGTATGAAGGGGGGGGCAGGATGTTTCTGTGTCGGCCCCAGCAGGGTACCCAAGAAGGGATCTTCTGCCTCCTGGGAGGCTGCTGGAGGTGCGGGGGGTGAGGGTGAGCTCATCTGCTGCAACTGCAAACTCTGCTTCTGAAGGACCTTTTTAAGGTGGGCGTTGGTGGCTGTGGCCAGCTGCAGAGATCTCCCTGAAATCCTGGTTCTTCTGCCCCAAAGCTGACCCACAGGGATGTCCTCCTATGGCCAAGGGGAGCCACTGGAGGAGAGAAAGGCTTCTGGAAGCGCACAAGGACTTGTGTGACACAAGCGTTGGGTCCACCAGCCCAAAACAGGCCGGGGCCATGGACGCTGCCGAGCGCTGTGCCCAGGGTGGGATGTCGTGAGGCTTTTGCAGAGCAAACCTGAATTTTGTGGTGCCCCTCATGAGGTTTGGGGGTGGGAGAGGAGACACCTGGAGATACCGCAGCCCGAGCTGGCCCTGGGCAGAGGGAGAAGGAGAGAACGTGCCAGACCACGGCTGGAGGGGACCAGTTGCACATGGAGGGGACTGGGGTGGGTGCCCTGGCCGTGGGGGCAGACTAAGGGTGTCTCAGGAAGGAGAGTGACCTTGGGGAAAGAAGCAAAAAATCAGGTAAAATGCCAGCCTCTGAGATTGTCCTTGGTTCCCAAACCCCTATAGACTGTCTCTGCCCTCCAGAAACCCCTGCCCTTTCCCTGAGCATCCTTCATTGACCTCCTGAAATATCCCTGCCCCCCCAATCCTGCTCACCCCCCTGCTTGGACACCAGCCCTCCAGCCTCCCCTCTGGAGGCTTCCCATGTACCCTCATCCCTCCTGCACCCCACCACCCCAGTCCTGGGCTGGCATGACAGCAGGTACCATCCCTTAGGGCTGAAGAGGGATCTCAGAGGCACCGCGGTGCAGCCGGACTTCTCCAGGGTGAGCTTAAATGGTTAAAAGTTGCGAGCCTGGAGCCACTGGCCACTGAGCTCCTGCTCCAGATGGGTCTTCATGCAAATTTTGAGGTGAGCACAGATGCTGGGCTTCCTGCACTGGTGTCAGAAGCGAGGTGAGCGGGACATGGGGTCTCTGGGGGGACGCTGTGTCCTCTGCTCCGTCCTGCTGCTGGTGGGTGAGTCTGGGGGCAGGGGGGGGACGTGGAAGCTGGGGCTGGGGTAACGCTGAGCTGCTGCTGCCATAAGGGGAAGGAGCTGGTGGTGACCACGGAGTGCTCCATGGTCAGAAGGGTAGAAATTTGGGGGGGAAGGGTAACAATATGGTTTATATTCTGCCCGCTGAGCATCAAGGGTCCCCCC
>QJSC01017076.1:447600-465058 GCA_003697955.1 Calidris pygmaea | reverse complement strand
AAAAAAAAAAAAAAAAAAAGAAAAAAAAAAAAGACTTCCATCGTAAAGAAAACTATTTTCAGAATGAAGATATGCTACTTCAGAGCTCTGGGATTGAACAGTGTTGTTGTATTATTCTTTTCTTTGGCCATTGCTGTGTACTATTTTTTGTTGTTGTTTTCCTCCTCTTCGTCAAAGTGGCGAAAACTTTGTGATCACTCTCTTGCACATGGTGGAAGATGTCTCAGGAAAGCCGGGTTTCCCGAGGAGCAACTCCACACCATTTCATGTATTTTTAAAACCCAACTCCTAGCACTGAAGATATTATTAAAAAACAAAAGAAAATTAAAAAAAAGACAGTAAGAAAGAAGAAAATACCTAATCTAATGTGTAGCAGTTACATATTTACCAAATAATGGACTCAAAAGAAATAGATGTTTGAAGAGTGCTTTATATATTAAAAAAATGGCTTTATGTTTAAAAAAAAAAAAGATCAATGTTTTTGATTGTTTTGAAAGGAAGAAAGACAATGGAATAACATACACTTCACGTATGTTTAAAAAATTATATGAACATTGTGCTCCCTGCCTGCTTGGATCAGGAAACTTGTGCATTACATTTTTTTTTTTTTTTTTGGAAGATTAGCTTTTTAATGGTTTTCTCAGATTTAAAGGGTCCTGCAAGATTGCAAATTAACAAAAGCTGGTTTTATAGAGGATCATGAACTATGCACAAACTGGGTTCAAGACTTGTTTGTTTTCTCAAGTTCTAGTAGTGTATTTAGCTGAATAACCTTTCCTCAGAGTAATTGCATCTCATTGCCATTACACGCCTCCGACATATATATATTTTATATATATATACACACACAGTTATATAAAATATGTATGTGTGTATGTGCGTGTTTACATACAATTTTCCATGCTGAAGTTTAGCATTGAGTTGTAGAAAAAACTCCTGATATTTTAAAATTGGGAATGAAAATTTCTGTTTAAAGGGGTTGGGGCGGGGGGTGGGGTTTTGTTTTGGGGCTTTTTTTTTTTTTTGCCTTTCCTTTTGGATTCAAGATGTCTGTAACTCTGAGATTAAAAAAACAAACAAACAATTGTGGCTTTTAATGTTTTAAGGTGTTCTCTGTGGATGGGGAGACCATCAGTGTGCTTAACCTATTTGAATTATCTTCTGTTGTGGAAACAAACCTGTGACACCCCCCGTGCTCCCCGCTGGCCCCGAGGTGACGGGCAGCTCCCAGGTGTCTGCAAACGTCTGTGGTTCACGATGTTCTCTGTCGCGGGAGATCCAAGGAGACCACGGGCCCATCCATGGACCGACCAGGAACGGCTGCAGCTCCCTGCGGGTCTCTCGGACTGTTCCACCCGGGTCCTTGCGTTGCTTTGAAGATGGTCACATCCCCGTGAAACCTTAACATCTCCGGGAGCAGCCCAACCTCTGTCCTCTCCCGTTCCCCCTCCTTCCCGAGGGGTCTCTTCCCGCATGGCTACCCGCCTGCTCCCGGGATTGGGGAGAGGCGCCTCCAACACTCGTCCCCGCTGTAGCTTTCCTGAGGGAGGACGGACTGACTAAACGTGCCCATGTTCTAGTGGGGTCTTGGTGTCTTCCTCCAGCGGGTACACCCAATCGCTCAGGTTAACCATCGCGTGCTGCAAGTTGCCAGACTCCATCCTCCAGCGGCCCGTCCCGCCTCCGCAGAGACAGTCCAGTTGACCCTCCTCGAGCCCCTCGCGCTCCCACGCTTTCCTTCTCTCCCACCAAAAGTGCTGCGTTAGAACCGACTATGACGCTTTTTCCTGCGGTGTTTTTCCTGCGTCGCCGGGCTGCCCGTACTTGCCTAATTTGCATGCGTGGCGCGATTTTCGGAGGGGGAGAGGGGAGGGAGGTGTGTGGGGAGCCCCAAAACTGCGGCGGGGGCGTCGTAAAAATTCGTGGGCAGGGGAAATGAAAGCATTCGCGGCTGCCCCCCCCCTCCCTAAATGCCCCCCCCCATAGCCGCGTGCGACTCAGGAGGGTGCGAAAAATGCGGCGGCGTTTCCCCGATTTCGTGGGGGGTCCCAGATGCCCGGGGGTTGTTTATAGCTGGGGAACGCGATTTTCGGAGGGGGAGAGGGGAGGGAGGAGTGTNTGGAAGTGGGCAACATGGTTTTACCAAGGGTAAATCATGTATGACCAATCTGATAGCCTTCTATGATTCTATAACTGGTTGGTTGGATGAGGGGAGGGCAGCAGATGTCATCTACCTTGACTTCAGCAAGGCTTTTGACACTGTCTCCCATAACATCCTCATTGGAAAACTGAGGAAATGTGGGCTAGATGAGGGGACATTGAGGTGGGTTGAGAACTGGCTGCGTGACAGGACCCAAAGGGTAATGATAAATGGAGTAGGTTCAAGCTGGAAGCCAGTAACCAGTGGTGTCCCCCAGGGATCAATACTGGGTCCAGTGCTGTTCAACATATTCATCAGTGACCTGGATGAGGGGACAGAGTGTATCCTCAGCAAATTTGCTCATGATACCAAACTGGGAGGGGTGGCTGACACCCCAGAGGGCCGTGCTGCCATCCAGTGAGACCTGGACAGGCTGGAGAGCTGGGCAAGGAAGAACCTCATGAGGTTCAACAGGGAAAAGTGTAGGGTCCTGCACTCGGGGAAGAAGAATGTTAGGCATCAATACAGGTTAGGCATGGACCTGCTGGAGACAAGCTCCGAAGAAAAGGATCTGGGGGTCCTAGTGGACAACAAAATGACAATGAGCCAGCAGTGTGCTCTTGTGGCCAGGAAGGCCAACGGAATCCTGGGCTGCATAGGGAAGAGTGTGGCCAGCAGGTCAAGGGAGGTCATTCTGCCCCTCTACTCTGCACTGGTGAGGCCACAACTGGAATACTGCGTCCAGTTCTGGGCTCCCCAGTTCAAGAGGGACAGGGAACTACTGGAAAGAGTCCAGCATAGGGCAACAAAGATGATTCAAGGACTGGAGCATCTCCCTTATGAGGAGAGGTTGAGAGAGCTGGGACTCTTTAGTCTGGAGAAGAGAAGGCTGAGGGGAGACCTTATCAATGCTTACAAGTATCTCAAGGGAGGGTTGAAAGAGGAGGGAGCCAGACTCTTTTCAGTAGTTGCCAGTGAGAGGACAAGGGGCAGTGGGCACAAGCTGGAACACAAAAGGTTCCACTTGAATATGAGGAGAAACTTTTTCACAGTGAGAGTGACTGAGCCCTGGAACAGGCTGCCCAGGGAGGTCGTGTAGTCCCCTTCTCTGGAGATTTTCAAGCCCCGCCTGGATGCAGTCCTGAGTGGCATGCTCTGACAAGCTCTGGGTGGTCCTGCCTTGGCAGGGGAGTTGGACTAGATGATCTCTATGGTCCCTTCCAACTCCAAAAATTCAGTGAAATTCAGTGAAAAGGGAACCGACGAGCTGATTTGCTGACGTGACCAGGTCAAGTGTTGCCAGATCGTATAGCTCAGGCTCAACTCGGCCGTTCTTTCTTTCCCCAGGATGCTGGAGGTCTCCAAGGGCAGTTTGGGCTTACCTCCCGACAAGCGTCTGCTATTGTGTCCGTATGTCCTGACTGTCAAAGGCATTCTTTCCCGTCGATAGCAGGAGGGTTCAATCCCAGAGGAGCGCAGAGCTTACAGCTGCGGCAAAGGGATGTTACGCGCTGTGCGGGGTTTGGTCAATGGCAATCTGTCCGTTCCTCTCTTGACACATTTTCAGGTGCTTTGTTTGCTTCTTGCCACACAGGGGAAAAGGAATACCCTCTCCAAGCAAAACGGACACCGGCCCTGCACGTGTCTCAACCGCAAGGAAAGCCTTTCTTGACTCCTGGGGTCTAAGCCACATGACCGGCATTCCTCCTTCCCCGACAGGTCAGTCTCTGATTGAACGCTCCCACCGGTCTTTGAAGCGGGTCTTGCAACGACGGGAAGGGGGAACGGGGACTGCCAGCCCTGGGGAACGACTCCAAAAAGCTTTGGATGTTTTTAACTGTCAGAATGGTTCTTTAATAGATAATAATCCTCCCACAGTTCGGTATCTTAATGCGAACGCTTCACTCGAAGCAGGAATTAAAGCCCCGGTGTTGGTTCATGATCCAGCCCCAGGGAAGATGATGGGACCGTATCCTCTTATTACATGGGGAAGGGGTTATGCTTGTGTCTCCACAGAAAAAGGCCCCAGGTGGATTCCGGCAAAGAACGTGCGACCCTTTCCTGAATGCCTGCCACAATCATCGAGTGACGACTCCAATCATCTCTTTGATCAACAAACTCCTGAGCCCTCTGGGACCGCGACCGATGGAGACGCTGATGACTAAGATGGTGAGGGAGCCTCAGAGCGTCTGGGGAGGACCAGACTTTGACTCTTTTTGTTTTGAAAGAACATGATTGGGTTTCTGGTTCTGATAAGAGTAGGCGTAGGACCCTTACCTCTTTGGGGCAACCCTTTTCCCCCTCCTCTTCCTAAAGTACATGCGTGGGTCCCAGTGGCAAATGTGACCGGACAAGACACTTTGTGTCTTGCTACTGCCTCTCCTAAGAGCCCCTTCTCTACGTGCCTCGTGGGTTTGCTGCCGGCCGAGTGGCCGATCCCTACGGGACTCCGATTCGTCTTTGCGTCCCGAAACGTGTCCAAAAATGTGACCAATAATTGGGACGGGTGGACCCCCTATCGCCCACCTGCTCCCCTAGAGCCACAAGAGATTGAGCTCCTCGGATCAGTAAAAATGGACTTCTTTTGGTTAAGTTGAACTCTACAGGAGAAAATCAGCCTAGGGCATGGGATGGCTCTCCTGCCCATCCCGCTTTGAAAAACGCAAGCGCTTGGTGTAATGACACGGCAAGAAATGTGTCTCGGTCTAGTCATGTTCCCCTTCAATGACCATCAGGGATAGTTTTGATCGGTGGGGATAGGGCATGGCCCGTTATCCCTTCTCCCATCAAAGGAGGTCCGTGTAGCCTGGGACGCCTTTCTGTCCCGACTCCTAATACGTCTCTGATTTTACACCACCGTCTTTCTCACAGGGCGAAGCGTGGCATCCCCGCATATCCCCCCGATTGTCATGGTAACGTGGAGTTTTGGTCTTTTAGTCGACGCTTTCCTGCCTCTCTTTCGTTCCCGGGAGTTGCCGCTGGGAGAGCATTAGCGCCTTCAGGTAAGCTTGGCTGCTGGAGTGCTGAACAGCCCAATGCTACTAGTAATGCAGCGTCTGGCCTTTTCTTCGATGTTGAGAGTGTCGGCCGTGCTCCATTGCAAAACAGAGCTGCTGTAGATTTTTTGCTTTTAGCGCAAGGCCGTGGCTGTGAGGATTTTGCAGGCGTGTGTTGTATGAATCTCTCCGACCACTCGGAATCGATCCATGCCAGCATTTGACAGCTTAAGGCCGGGGTCTTTCAACTCCGATGAGACGATAGTTGGGATGGGTTAGATAAACTTTTGGGGGGACGGGGTCTGTCGGGATGGTGAAGAAGTTTGGGAAAGGCGATCGTGTACGCTTTAGCCGCTTTTATTCTTTTCTTGCTTTTCTTGCCCTGTCTGTTGCAATGCTTGCAAAACCTCATAGCACGCTTGCTGAAGCAGGTTCTTTTTGTGCAACAGGAAGGGGGAGACGTGGGACGGGGCCTGAAGAGCAGAACCCCAAGTACCGCTCAACTCATTAGCGAGGATGTGCTGGAACTTGCAGGCCATAAACCGTGGGAAACTGAAGATAGCCATGACCATCAAAGGGCAACATGAGGGCCTGATACCAGAAACCTGGCAAATGTTGCAGCACCGAGGTAAGCAAGTTTCAGGCCCCTACCTAAGGCGGCCCCAAGGAATGTGTCCTTGAGATAAGATGTGGTTGCTAGCGCCTCGCTGACCGTGAGAAACACCGGCTCACATCCTAGAATGTAAAGAGGACAAAGTCACCGCAGCAAAGGTTAAAAAAAAATAATTTCTTAAAGNAGCCGCTTTTGTGCTTTTCTTGCTTTTCTTGCCCTGTCTGTTGCAATGCTTGCAAAACCGAATAGCACGCTCGCTGAAGCAGGTTCTTTTTGTGCAACAGGAAGGGGGAGACGTGGGACGAGGCCTGAAGAGCAGAACCCCGAGTACCGCATCAGCCGCATTAGCAAGGATGCGCTGGAACTTGCAGGCCATAAAGCGTGGGAAACTGAAGATAGCCATGACCATCAAAGGGCAACATGAGGGCCTGATCCCAGAAACCTACCTGGCAAACGTTGCAGCACCGAGGTAAGCAAGTTTCAGGCCCCTGCCTAAGGCGGCCCCAGGGAATGTGTCCTTGAGATCAGCTATGGTTGCTAGCGCCTCGCTGACCGTGAGAAACACCGGCTCCCATCCTAGAACGTCAAGAGGACAAAGTCACCGCAGCAAAGGTTAAACCAAAAGAATTTCTGAAAGCGAACCAGCGCTGAATCGGGTGCACCAAAAATAGATGCCCGCTGATCTTTCAGCTTTCAGGTCTTTTCTACCCTTCTCCCAGCCGCCTGGGTTTCTGTCTCTCTTCTCATCGGCTGAGAAGTTGGAGCTCACCTTCTTCCCGACCGCCTGACTTCTTCTAGGTTTAGTTTGCACTTTTTTCCAGAGAAAGCACACATACCCCTTCTTCTACGAAATCGTTAGTCTAAACACGCCTTTGATTAGTTGATGATGCTTCACGTTATTTCACAGTCTTTGCTACCGTCTCTTTGGCAGAGTTACCAGACTGGTTTCTTTGGCCTTAGGGATACTCCCCTCCGCTCTGGGTTCCTGTGGGGAAGGCCGTGTTCCAGTCTGTTTCTCTTCCCCTAGCTAACGCTCTGCGAAGAAGGATCCCTTGGCAGAGCAAAGGCATTTCTGGGCATGAATTGGATACAATTGATGAGACTCTACTAGTCCTAAGACTCCTTTGTTGTTAGTGCCCCACTAAGAAGAACGTACCAATTAGCTGAAGCAAAACTTAGCTCATTTCCCACACTGACCAATTAGGTCTAGCTGCACGAGTAGTGTATGTAGGAAGGAGCAATCTGTTGAAGTGCTAAGGTAAGCATAGATAAACGACTAATTTCACCCAAGAAGCGGAACATTGTGCTTGCATCAAGCTGTGTCCCGTCTCATTGGCAGCAGGAGGGGTCGTAGAAAAGCACAAAGGGGGAAGCGAAAGCATTCACAGCTGCCCATCGCCGTAAATGCCCTCCCCATAGCCGNCCGGGGGTTCCCAAGGAGAAGGGGATGCGGGCATGCAGGGGGTGATGTTGGGAAGGAGGGGGGGGCAGGGGGGTTCCTAGGAATTCGGGGAGGGATGTTCCATGAATTCGGGGGGGGTCCCCAAGTTTCTGGCTGGGTCCTGGGGTTCCAGAGGGGGGGTCCCAGGTGCCCAGGGCGGGTCCTAAGGTGGGGAAGGCGATTTTCCATAGGGGAGAGGGGAGGGAGGTGTGTGGGGAGCCCCAAAACTTTGGCGGGGGGGTCTTAAAAAGTTTTCCTGGTGTCCCGCAGGCGCGTAATGCGCGTGGGCGGCGCCGCCGGGCTGCCCGTACTTGCCATGGCAACGGCGCGGCTTCGAAGTCGGCACTGCGCATGCGCGCCGGCGGCTGCCAGCACTCGCCTAATTTGCATGCGCGGCGGCGTCTTTGTGGTTCGCGACTTCCACGGCGAAACCGCGTGCGACTCGGGAGGGTGCGAAAAACGCCGCGGCGTTTCCCCGATTTCGTGGCGGTTCCCAGGTGCCCCGGGGGGGTTTCTAAGGTGGGGAACGCGATTTTCGGAGGGGGAGAGGGGAGGGAGGTGTGCGGGAAGTCTCAAAACTTCGGGGGGGGGTCGTGTGGGAAACAAGATGGGCTTTCCCAGCCTTGTGCTCTCTCTTTTTCTCCCGCTCCTGGGAAGCGCTCCCCAGATGTGGGCAGTCCTGGAAGGCCGGCGTCTCCCACCCAGCAGTGGGACACCCGTGGTGTCACTGCCCTGACCAACGGAGGAACCGTGGGGGTCTGTCCCCAGCCAGACACTGCCATCCCAGAAAAACGCCTTAATGTGGGTTAGCGCTAGTTTTATGAATCACAGAATTGTCAGAGTTGGCAGGGACCTTCTAGAGATCGTCCAGTCCAACTCCCCTGCCAAAGCAGGGTTGCCCAGAGCACATCACTCAGGGCTCCATCCAGGCGGGGCTTGAAGATCTCCAGAGAAGGGGACTCCACACCCTCCCTGGGCAGCCTCTGCCAGGGCTCTGCCACCCTCACCCCAAAGAAGCAGGATTAGTAGCAGTTACACTCAGGTCTTGGTTGCTGTCTGGTAGCCAGCTACACACGTTGCAGATATTGTGAGCTGAAGAAAGGCATGAGGGTCCTGTGATTCTGGTGTTTCTTACTGCTGCTGGAGACAACTTCCCAATATGTCTCCCTACATCTGCAGAGGCTTTCCACAGGAGTGACTCAGAAGTATGAACCCTCTCTCCTTGTAATCTCAGAAAACTGTCAAATCAAAAACCTGAAGCTGACACTTAAATGTCAGCTCTTATTATTAGTAACTATCTCGTCGTTTCCCCAAACTTTAACAGGATATCCTTGTCTCAGCACAGCCCCCCCCCTCCCTTTGCTACTTCCTCGTTATGTCTTTAACGTGTCGGTGCCCTCCTTTATACTCTTACTCTTTCTTTTTACTCACTGTCTATCTCGTCCTCGGTTCCCTCTTCCTACAGTAACAGAATGGCTTTGATTTACACTCAGTAAGGTGGTAAATAAATAGAATATAGCGTTATCTAATAACTTTTGTCTGGTGAAGCCTTCCTGCTCTGACAGAACACATGCCACGTAAGAATGCTGGCTCTGTCCCAGCGTGTAGGCTGACTGTAAGTGATCGCTTCTTCTCTTCAAGAATAACCAGAATGCCCAGATCAGGGTATACTGAATTCTAAACTAATAGCAGATTGTCACCTTATTTAAAATATTAAAACTCATCAGATGAGTGCAAAAGGTGCTTCTGTGTTAAATGTAACTCCAGAATTCCTTACAGCTTTCTTTGCAGATACAGCTTGTTTGGCACTCATACCTTATTAGACTCAATCAAATAAAGCAGTAACTGTCTTTGCACATGTATGCTAAATTTCTCATGGTATTGCTTAAAACATAATAAAATAATTCTTAACTAGGATGACAGGATTTATGTAGTTTGCTACTGAAGTGAGAGCATTAAATCTATTTGAGACTCCTTGCTTTCAGAAACTGAAGAGGATACATTAGACAAGGGAATGGAATAGTTTCTCTGATGTGTTATTTTCCCCAATATCTGTTAAGGCTTCTTTCCATGGGTTTGTTTTTGTTTTTTTTTATTTCGTGGTTATACAGGAAGTTTTGAGATAATTTTTTCTTCCCCCTAACCTGCATACTTGAAGCGCAAAACCCATCCTTCTTTCACACAGCAGGTCGCAACAAATTTAGGAGAAACCTTTGGAATCACCCATGTGTGATACATGTGCATATTTTCTTAGGCCATGGGTCGCTTTCTCTGGTCGAAAATGGGTAGTGTTATCAGCAAATTAGAGCAACGAACTTACTTGCAGGTGTTCTCAAACTGTTAAGAAATGCAGTTTATTTTAGCTTTCTAGTTTTGATCCTGTGGTTTCAGTAGGCGAGTGTGTGGCAGGTCTTGACTTCAGAGAATGCGATACCACATATTTGGTTCTGGGTATAAATGTTTGCGGTCCAGGAGCAGGTGGATTGAGCAACAGTGAACCGTCTTGCGTGTCTTCTGAAGGTAGAGTGAAGTGTTGTGTAACTGTGTAAACAAGTGCTTTTCTCAAGATGCTACCAAGTTATGAACAAGAATGTCAGCAGCACGGGATAACCTTACACCTCTCTGCTTTCCACATATCAGTAATGATCTAATAGATTGCTCTCATAAGCATTTTTTGCTGGTCGTGACTGATTGTTTCAAACCCAGAATTAACACACACGTGAATCTACATGTCAGTGAAGACAGATACTTTAGCTTCCTGTCTCAATGAAGGGCATAAACTAAAGCTTTCCTTTTAAAGATGTCTTTCTCTTGCTTGAATAAACTATTCTCTAACTTCTCCTAGTGTAAATACAATTGTACCATCTACTATCAATTAACATGACTTTATCCCATATTGACCAACACACCTTTTCTTAATAGGTTGTCCTGATACATTAAGGTTAGGGGTTTTTTTCCAAGTTTATTTTGATAGATCTAATGGTCTCAATATTGTTCGGCTTTCTGTTACTGATAGAAACAGCCACTTCTCTTTCCAAAGAGAAAGAATTTTACTTGTGAATTTCCTCAAGGAAAATTCACAAGTGAATTAAAGAGAGTATGCTGGAGTACCCAACCTGATGGTACAAATGATGAGTCGGTGTCTTTGTGATAAAGAAATTTCCACATACGATACTACGCGTTTGAATTTCACGCAGCCTTGGGCTTTCATGTGCTATCTTGATTTTTTGATAGTTTACCTGCCAAGTAGTTACCTGTCTGAGACAATATAGTCATTTTAAAGCTGTATTTCTAAGCCTTTTAAAAGTTGCTCACATCATTTGAGTTCCTCCTAAGCCCAGGGTGATCCTAATTGCTACAACGCTATTTTTAGCACTGTTTTTTCACCTTCCAGGTCTTTTTCGGTGAAGATGGGTGAAGCATTGTACTCTGGCTTAATGCCAAAGCACAAACAGCATGCCAATGTACTGCTTGTCTTTAATTTTCATTTGACTCCCGGGCTAGAAATAAACTAGGTTGGCGAAGCTGTCTTAGGATAGCACAGTGTGTTGCTGCCTTCAGGATTTGGTCTGCACGTGGAGCTATCTGGCCATGGATAGGTAGTGAGAAGTGATGGCAATCACAGCAAAGGAAAATGTGAGCTTTGCTCCTTTACAGTGTGGCAGTAGCAGTCGCCAAGGCAGAGTGAGACCCAAAATGCATGCGTGGTTAGGTCCTTAGTTGTGTGAATTAGTAAGGTTCCGATGTGTCTAATTGCTAACTGTTAAGTCAGTATTAACAAAATGAACTCATTTGTAGGGGTTCATTACACGTAGTGTACGTTGTGTAATGTACTTGCTTGAACTTTGTGTAAGAACTAGAACCGTGCACCCAGTTTCTAGATACGATTAATAATCTGTATTGAAAAAGGAGGATTTATTACTTAACTAATGCTTTACTGCCTGCCCTCCTCCTTTCCCCCTGCCATTAGTTTGTCAGGTATCACATGGAGTACTCCTAGTTGCATACCAAGGGCAGCCTGCCTACCAGGCTGGATGAATCCTGATTAAAGTTCCTACCTGCCCCAGTAAGGGGTCATGTTAACTGCTTCCAATTACTTTACATTCTTTTCTCCCCCAAAAAGCTCTATCTTGCTGATTGAAATGTCTTTTCTTTACCCTAGTGACCCCATTCTATCTCCTCCAGCTCATTTGCGTGCTTTTCTCTTTCTGTTCCTGACAGCCTCCACTCCCTCATCCTCTGCCGGGGAAAAGGAACCGACTATGATTCTTCTTAGCAGTCTTAAGAAGAGATAAATACGAGATCTGCCAGTGCATGTGGAAAGTGGCACAAGACCTTGTGCAGCTGTATCTGCTTAAAGCTGTTCTGTCCCTTTTTGCTGTTCTGCTTCTTAAACTAATTGAAAGTGACTTTAAGTAAGCTACCTTCAGTTCTTTTTTTTTTAGTTGCTATTTTAGGTGTTCTCTAGGTCTGGTCCTGAGAGTCTTTTTAATGCACACCAACCTTCTTCTGCTAGGGCATGGCTGGTGTGTCAGGTGATGATTCTTGGAGTTCTTCCAAGTCTGAATTCTCCTGGTTCCTGTTACTCTGCTGGCCTTTGACTTCAGAAGATCCTTCTTACTCCTTTTTCATGCCTGTTGTATTTGGAGCTCTCACTGTCCATCAAGTTATCACAATAAAAAAGCTGAAATAGTGTTTTGTTTTGTTGGGGGTTTTTTTGCAAGTAACTGGCAACCTTAATCCTACAGTCTTTACAGAAATGGTGATGGTAATATCTCTAGAGTGGCAGCAAAGTGCATGTGAAATTTTCCTATTAGTTTCTTTCTGCTAACTTCTTTCTTGTATTTCTTAGCAGGTTTTTTTTTTTTGTTAGTTTGCTGCTTTTTTTTAATTTTTTGATATTTTTTTTGTTGGTTTGCTTGCAAGCCATGCCTGTGATTAAGGTGCATCCTTAAAAGAAAACTTCTTACCAGGGAGCTGTCTGAAAACATGCAAATGATGCCTGGAGGTGTTTGATCTGCTTTTCCTAAAGGTCCTTTGCAACGTCCTGTGATGCAGCTCTATCCATCTGCTACAGTCCAGGCTCTTAATGATTTTTTTTATCTTCTCTATTACTACTACTCTGTTGCTGAAATTCCTCTTATGCCTTATATCCTTCCTGCTTATGAATGGAGCAAAGCCACGTCTACAACAGAAAACGTTGTTGCAGTTCTTTAAATTGTAGTTCACTGTAAAAAGTCCTGTACTGCTAACATGCCTAGGTACCCTCTAAGGGTCCCTTCCAACCCAAACTATTCTATGATTCTATACCTCTTAGAAAACTCAACAGTTGTTAAGACTATTGATCTGTTGTGGCTCAGAATCACAGAATGATATGGGGTTGGAAGGGACCTCTGGAGATCGTCTAGTCCAACCCCCTGCCAGAGCAGGTCCCACAGGAACATGTCCAGGTGGGTTTGGAATGTCTCCAGAGAAGGAGATTCCACCACCTCCTGGGCAGCCTCTTCCAGGGCTCTGCCACCCTCACAGGAAAGAAGTTCCTCCTCACGTTTAGGTGGAACTTCTTACATTCAAGTTTGTGCCCATTTCCTCTTGTCCTGTCCCTGGGCACCACTGGAAAAAGACTGGCCCCATCCTCTTGACACCCATCCTTTAAGTATTTATAAGCATTGATCAGATCCCCCCTCAGCCTTCTCTTCTCCAGACTAAAAAGACCCAAGTCCCTCAGCCTGTCGTTGTAAAGGAAATGCTCCAGGCCCCTCATCATCTTTGTAGCCTCTGCTGTACCCTCTCCAGCAGTTCCCTGTCCTTCTTGAACTGGGGAGCCCAGAACTGGACCCGGTGCTCCAGGTGGGGCCTCCCCGGGGCAGAGCAGAGGGGCAGGGTGACCTCCCTCCACCTGCTGGTCACACTCTTCCTGATGCCCCTCAGGATGCCATTGGCCTTCTTGGCCACAAGGGCATATTGCTGGCTCATGGTCACCCTGTTGTGCACCAGGACTCCCAGGTCTTTCTCCTCAGAGCTGCTCCCCAGCAGGTCAGTCCCCAACCTGCCCTGGTGCAGGGGTTTGTTCCTCCACAGGTGCAGCACCCTACACTTGCCTTTGTTGAAGTTCATCAGGTTCCTCTCTGCCCAACTCTCCTGCTTTATAGTTGTTAAGTAGACTCACTATAGTCTTACAGTATATGGTGTAGTGCCTGCGGTGGATTCTTGGTCTGACTCCAACTCCTAGATGGCAGTTAGCAACCATGACTTCTTCCTGCCCTTTGTTAAAGTGCATTAAGATACTGGCTATTATCATGACTCACTGTACAGTTGTCTTTAGGACCTGATTGTTTGAATTGGCTTCCTTATGGTCGGGAACCTTTTCAGCACAGGCTGCTTTTTCATGGTCCTTTGAATAGGAAGGTTTGAGCCTAGAGTACTGAAATACTGTCTCTCCTCCTTACTTTCTCACGTACACTTGCTCTGATTATGTATGTGGATGGAAACACAGAGCTGCTTTTTGGTTTAAAAAAAGAAATCTGAACAATGCTACAATGAAGTTACAGCTTCTGTTTGCTAGAAAATAGATTTATGAAGGCTAAGAACTGATACTACTGTGTCCCAGTTGGGGGGAATAATAAAAAAAAAAATCACATATTTAAGAAAGTAAGTCTCTGATAGCAGTTCTGTAACGTTGAGTGCATGCTCAGCTTATCTATTTCCAAAGTGTCACGGGCAATATTTTGTTTGGGCATAGAAACACACATATTTCTTCCGATGTTTGGAGTTGAAACTGGTCAGCATGTCACTTTTTTCTGCTAAATAGTTGCACACTCAATGATATTTCCTTCTAATACCTAAGTCTATTTAGTGGGCATTTGGTTCAGCTTGTACCTGTCTTTTGGGAAACAAAACTTCTCTTTCTTCTTCCCTTCCATTGGCCGGGCAGGTATCAGCAGCAGCACTGGTACCGTGGCTGGGCACAGAACTAACTCCTCCGCTGTAAGGTTCTACAGTGCCCAAAATCATATATTCTTCGTTCGTTTGCACAGCAACGTCTGCAAATGGATACACAACTCAGCATCAGCTATCTATTTCCTGGTTGTGGTCTGGGAGTAATTTTGTATGTAAATTTAACCGTAGCAAAATAGCACACCACTGGGCCAGAAGAAGCTGTGCCATAAACTTGCTTTTGTATGCTCTTAGCTAGACTGTTGCCACTATCTTGGTATATTAATAAAGTCACGTTGTAAAAAGGCAATTAAAAGCAGATGAAGGTTGCCATGTGTCTTCAGCCTTTAATATCTGAAATACTGCTTTAGTTAGAAATCTGTGTGCCTTGAAAGTCTCAAACTATGTTCAGAAGCTGGCATTGTTTTTATTATGCCACAAAGACTTTGTGTTTGCTTTCAAGGCCTCCTATTTGAGACAGATTGATTTAGATGCTTTTTTTTTTTCCTACGAGCTGTTCTGTATGTGAATTAATGATGCTTACATGCCAATTAAGTCTTTAGCCTTTAACACAAGTGATTCTGCATCTCTGTAGAAACCGATAGTTTCTTTAAGCACTTAAAATTGTCTGATGCTCAGCTTGAATGTTCAAGGAATCTCATCCTTGCCTTCATGGGCCTCCTTAAGATCAGTGTAACTGTAGTATGTGTTGTGATGTCTCTTAGTTCAGAATGGAAAATACAGGTATTTTTCATATGGGTATCCTGGAAAAGCTATGCTAAAATATAAATACTGGGGTTCTTAAAACGCGGTCTCTTGTTGCTATGTTTAGCACATTTGAATTGGTATTTTAATATATCTCAAGATTTGGTGTTGAAACAACCCTATATGGAAACTTTGCATTAAGTAAATTAACTTATTTTCAAGTAATCCTTGCTGAGAAAGATAACGGGGTTCTTACGCAGACCTAAATCTTGGATTAAAAAATAAACCTTGTGAAACTGTTGAGTTGTCTCGGGTTTATTTTATCATATTATATACTGTTTGGTGTCTTCAAAATAACTTGGCTGCACCTGTGCTCATGGTGCATTTTTTTTTTTTCTCCCCTCTCTTTACAGCAGTTCTGTGGTGTTCTTGGTCAGACATTTAGGGAGTTTCTGAAGGGCAGTGGAGACTACTGCCAGGCACAGCACGACCTCTATGCAGACAAGTGAACTGTAGAAATTCATTACTACTCCACCAAGAAGCCCCCTTAAGAGTGGTTGACCAGGATAAGAAGTATTGAATTGAAATTGGCGGAGCATTTAACAACAGAATTCAGACCTGGATGGGGTAAACCTCAGTGCACTGCCTTTCTTTTGCCTCAGTATTACTGGATTGAAGAATTGCTGCTTCTTGTTAGGAGGTTCATTTCATTTCCCATTGCTCCCAACTTCATTCTTCCAAGCACTGAGAATTTCACGTGGAGTATAGTGAAGTAGACTTCAGTTTCTCTAAATCACTTCTGTGTTAGAATTTTTTTTTTTTAATCCTTTCCTAATCTTGTTGCATGTTTAACTAAATCAGTACGGCCCGAATGAACCGCCCAGCTCCTGTGGAAATCACCTACAAGAACATGAGATTCCTAATCACACGCAATCCAACCAATGCAACCTTAAACAAATTTATAGAGGTAAGGCCAGGAAAGAATTCTTACTGATTTTTTCTTAATGCCTGGAGAGCATGCTATATTAACAGTTTCCTTCTTTACTAGTTGATAACAGCTGTGGAAGCCATATGAAGAGGTGCTGAGACTGTTTGTTTGTTATGTGACTTTTCTTAAAACACTGATGCCATGTTTCAAAGATCTGCAGACAAATCTATCCAGATATTCTCAAAGTGAAGCAAAGAAATAATTATACTGCAAAGTACATTGTTCAGGTCTGAAAAAGGGGATTATCTGGTCGTTATGTGTAGAACAATACAAAGGTCTGCTAGTGGTAGGAACTCACACCACTTTAGATGGATCTGAATGCAACATTTCCTTGCACCTATTGCATAGTGATTAAAAAGAGAATAATCCACTACACATCTTGGACCAAACATGGAAACAAATAACAGGATTGCAATATGCTTTCACTGCCCGTCTCGCTTCAGTATTAGCAAATCATGGCTCCAGTGTAACTTCAGGAAATCTTCTGGGTGTCAGGGTGTCTACTTGAATGAAGTTGGTGGTGGTGGTGGTAGGCTTGCTCTGCATGCAGAGCTGCTGAAGCTGCTTTAAGTGTTTTGGTACATGCTGAAATTGTTTACTGACTAAAGCCAGGTGGCTTGGCAGGAAGTGCTCGCATCTGAATTCTTCATCTAAGCCTTGCATCTAGCTATAAAGCGCAGAGTTAAAGTGTATGAGTGTATGCTAACAAGAAATTCCTCCAAAGTTACTTCCTGGTAAGGTCCCAGTTTGTAATGCACTCCCTCATTAGCAAGTTTTTAGGTTATTACACCTCTGTTTTGCATTCGGAGTGGGATAATTTACAAGAAGTGTAGTGAGAGAAAGTTTCCTTGCCTTTATACGCTTACAACTAGATAAAGTATGCTTAGGCTTTGCTTCAGTCATTACTGTGACACTTCCTGTGTGAATGATGGGTTGTTGCAGGGAGAATGAAGAATGATTTTCTTTTTCCTTTAATGGAGAGTAATAGCAAAATGGAAAGTTAAATTTGATCATTCTCTAGTTACGCTAACTCAGAAACTGGAATAATTTATTGTCCTGTGCTCAAAACTCTTAACAGTAAGAGGTCTTACAAACCTGTTGTTCTAAGTGGAGGGAGAAAAGGGGAAGATCTAAACCTCACTCAGAAGGCTTTTAGTGAAGTATGTGGCTTTGCAAACCGGGAAATTTCCTGTTTCTTTTAAAGGAATGATCTTTTGGAGATGGACTACTTATTTCATCAACTGTTATCTGGATCTGATTTTAAAAGGAAAAAAAAAAAGATCCAACATAACAAAACAATCTCCAAATATATTTGCAGAAGAGCTTATAAGTATCTGGCATTAGCACACAGCTTTTCAGTTATTCTCTACAGCTTTCTGTATTCTTCACAGGATGGCAAACATTTGCATGAGTTTACTTACTGAACATTCTGAAATGAGTTAACAAGCTAACCTGTTGAGAAAATTAAATGGTAAGTGAAATCAGTTTACTCTTAAAGCAGTATTTTTTTCATTCCCTAGGAACTTAAGAAGTACGGTGTTACCACAGTAGTAAGAGTGTGTGAAGCTACTTACGACACTGCTCCGGTGGAAAAAGAAGGCATTCAGGTTTTGGTAAGTAATGTAGAAACAGTTTAAAA
>QJSC01017076.1:433778-444124 GCA_003697955.1 Calidris pygmaea | reverse complement strand
GCTGTACCCTGGTTTTGAGGTGTCTCCTTGTTCATTAATTACCAGTTCAGATATCCTTTAATCATGCTATTGAGTCTTACCCACCTAGTTTCAACTACTAAAAATTGGGGTACTAAAACGAATCAATCTGTAGAGAGATTAGGTGCCAAAATACCCAGCATATCAGTTACATGTTTTTCCTTAGAAATGAGTCTAGTTCAGATGATGTGAGACCTACCAGCTTATCTGGACCTTACTATCTTTTCTCTACAGTCATTTCAATATTGAAGAATATGGCCTCTAAGGTAGTCTTGCCTGCTTACTGTATGTTTTGTCTCCCACAATCGCACTAGAATTATCAGGATTTGCACAGTCTGTCTTTTTAATACAATGAATTACAGCAACTTTTTACCCCAGTGTCTGTACTTTTCTGTTACCTGAACCTCTCCATTTTACAAATCATTACTCTGGTTACTCATGTAGAAAATATTTTAAATTGTACAGAAGCACACAAGTCTTTAATGTCTCCAGACAAAAAGCCTTACAGTAAAATTAATGTTGGCACTTCATGTGCAACTTAACAGAGGGCCTGAAAAGGTTGGGAGGGGCTATTTAATATTTCTAGTAAAATGTTGCCTTTGTCTTGTGCAGGAAGTATAGAATATGCCCTTTACTTTAGTAAATATTTTTTTAAAACGTAGAAATGCTTTGTTATTGTAGCTAAAAATTCTTAATCAGAGAATTTCTGAAAAATCTTGTAGTTTCTTTTACTGTACCTATTGAAAGTTGTTTACCAACTATTGCTTTGTTGAAAGTGTGATTTTTTTTTTTTCTTTTGTTTTTCCTCCTTGAGTTTCTGCTATGACTTGGGCAGACCTCTGTAATATTTTGTATGCCTTTCAAGCTGCGTAACTTAATATTTGGATACTTGATAATTTGTTTTATTATGTAATTGATAAAATGGTGATGTGTATTAATGTTAGTTCAACCATATATTTATACTGTCTTGGGAATGTGTGGTTATAGTTCTGTGGGAGAAATAATTTTGCCAGTGTTCACCAGCTTGTAAAATCTAGTGCGAGAGCTTAAACATCTAAATAAATACTGAAATGCACTTACGAAGTTTGCTGAAATGCTCATGACTTTCACTTATTTTTGTGTACTTTGTCAGCAATCTTGAGGTGCCTAAATCCAGAATCTATCCAGGCATCTGTTTTCTTTTTTTAAATCTGGGCCTGAATGTCCCCTTTGCTGTAATGTTTGCTGTTTGTTTTACTCATAAATAAATGTGGACAAAAATTAATAGTAGAAAGTACGGTATTTCTTTATGTAGCTTGTTTGGGACTTCCCCAGTACTATTTGCTTAGTGTTCTTGAAACTATTTTTGCAGTAAATGCGGAACAGTATATGCATCTGTAAAGCTTGGAGAACATCAGTAGAATGTTCTCGAAGATGAATGTCATCTAATTAGAATTAGATGACAAAATAGCCTGATATGATGCTTCACTGTCAAGACTGAAGCTATGTCCAAACAGAAGATACCCCCCAAAATTATGTGAGCCAAGAGCTATGTTGGAGTTTCCGGAGTGGTGACCAAACTTCCTGATGAGAACTGGAAGATGCTTGATGTTTTGAGCAACCTGGTCTGGTGGGAGGTGTCCCTGCCCAGGGCAGGGGGGTTGGAACTGGATGATCTTTAAGGTCCCTTCCAACCCAAACCATTCTATGATTCTATGCTCCTAGTAGCCAGCTGAGGCACTGTTCTTACTGGTCATCATAAGGTACTTAATGACATGATAGCACATTCTTCTCTACTATTTCATGCTGGGGACCTAACGGCTTGGGTGGGTATGGTTTGTAAGTGGTGTTGGTGTTTATAGGATTCCTTAGCATGTAGAAGTTGTTTAGTATTGGAAATGGGAAGGGGGCACACGATCTCACAGTTACTGCAGCAGAAGAGTGGTGAGTTCTCTGTATTGTTTTGCCGTGTAGTCTCTAAATAATGCTGAGGAAAGACAGTCAAACAAGATATTCTGTAACTAGATATCCAATCGGGTGTAAAGCTAAGTGTGATCTCTTGTGTCTGATTCTCAGAAGTGCTCAGCAGTCAGTTTCAACTGAAGTCTGTAAAAAATGTACTTAAATAGATACGGAATTCTATAGTACCGATTTCTGAACAGTCCTGAAGCGTTTCAGGCCGAGTACTCCAAATGGGTTAATACTTCAGGTTGTTAATCTCCATGGTCTTCAGTTCTCCATGCACGAAAATCCATTCCTTCCAGTCTTCGCATCCCAGAATCACATGGGGTTGGAAGGGACCTCTGGAGATCATCTAGTCCAACCCCCTGCCAGAGCAGGTCCACCCGGAGCAGGTTGTTCATCTTTGCAAGTGAGATGGAAAAATCTTGTGTAATTCGGTATTTGTACTTGAGGGGCTGGACTAAGCTTTCATGGATGAGCTCACCTGTATAATTTTAAGCTTCTGACTGTGCAGCATTAACAACACTGTTTTTTTCAATGTTTTTTTAAAAAACGTGCAAAATAATTTAGATAGTCACTGAGAAGTAGTATTCAAAACAATATTTTAGATTTGTTGGGATTTTGCTGCGCTGTTAAGCAAGTCTACTCTGTAAGTATGGGGGAGGATGTCAAACTGGAAATTGTACTAATCTCTTTGGAACTTTGAAGTGCTGGAGCGTGTCCAGAGGAGAGCCACCAACCTGGGGAGGGGTCTGGAGAACAAGTCCTACGAGGAGAGGCTGAGGGAACTGGGCATGTTTAGTTTGGAGAAGAGGAGGCTGAGGGGAGACCTCATTGCCCTCTACAACTCCCTGAAAGGAGGGTGTAGAGAGGTGGGGCTTGGCCTCTTCTCTCAAGGGAATAATGACCGGAGCAGAGGAAATGGTCTGAAGTTGGGGCAGGGGAGGTTTAGATTAGATATTGGGAAGAATGACTTTCCTGAGAGGGTGGTCAGGCACTGGAACGGCCTGCCCAGGGAGGTGGTGGAGTCACCATCCCTGGAGGTGTTTAAGAAACGTGTAGACGTGGCACTTCAGGGCATGCTCTAGTGGCCAGGATCGTTGACTTGAGGGGTTTTTTTGTGTGTGTATGGTTGGACTTGATGATATCAAAGGTTCCTTCCAACCATGAAGATTTGTGATTGTCTTTCTGTATGTATTTCTGTAATCCCTACTGAGGTTATCACCACTGTAAGAAAGAGATTAGTTACAATTCACAAATTGAGTTTGAATTTTAAAATCAGGCTGAATTGGGTGGGTTTTTGTAATAGCTGGGAGGGATTAGTCTAAAATAAGCACTTCCACATCTGAGTAAAGGCTTCCCTTAAACACAGCAGAAGGGATTTTTGTACTTCTTGGGCAACTAATCATATGCTAAGATACCTGATAAGTTAAAGAGCTCTCCAAAGGTGTGAGAGCATAGTCTGTAAGAGGAGCACGGGACAGCAAATCCAGTTTGCACTTTGGATATCTACAGATAGGTTAAATAAATCTCACCTGACTTGTCCAAGTGCAGTAGTTCACAGTATCAGGTAAAGTATCGGGTATTTCTCTCAACATACCCTGCTCTTAGGGTGTAATAAACATTGACAATTACAACCTGATTTGATTTTTATTGATAATGGGTTTATGCTACAGGTAACCCCAGCAAGCCTAATTATTAGGCATTTTCCTCTTAATGATCGCCTGGGTGAATGCTGTTAATTTTAATAGAGGTTGTTCTAATGCCTTCCATCCTCAGTGCATTGATAATTAATTATCTCAATAACGCCATGAGTTACTTATCAGTGGAAAGCACCTTTGTGAGCTAATGGTGGTTAAACAGTGGTCTGACAAGAAACGATAAGGGCGGTGTCAGAAGATCAAGTTGCCTGCTTCAGTTTCTGATTCAAATGAGAACTCTTCCGAAGCGCAGCTGAAGAAAAGCGGGTACCATGTGGGAATGCTCAAGGTAGAAATACTCAAATAGCAGAAGACACTCAGTCTCAACGCGATGTGTGACCCCTGTCAGTGTAACAAAACCTAAAGAGGTAAGTGGAAGGGGTGTTTTCTAGTGGGCTGGAGTCCTACTTCCACCTCATTGGTGGAGTAACGGCAGCAGCAGGTCCTAATCCTGCATATAAATCTGGACACAACAATACTTTGTCAACGAGTTCCACAGGTGCTTGTTCTGAAGAAGACAGAACTTGAATCGCATTTGGGCTTTGGAAGAGAAGTAATTGAAGATGATAAACTACAGGACTGTAGTTATGATACTGATGTGAACAGAGCAGTGCCATTTCAGCGTTGTCACATACTTCAGGCTATTTAGTTTGCCTTCTTTAATTCTCCAGAAAATCTACGTGTCCCAAGGTAGGGCATGCAAACCCCAAGCTTACCTCTGACATTTCAATTCAACTCTGCAACAACTCTCATCCCAATAGAAGCACGTAAAGGCAAAGGAGACAAGATCTGCAAAACCTGGAAGGGCTTCCCATGTACTGCCAAGTACAATCATCCCTTGAAACTTGATAGATAAGTTTTTTCCGGAGTGAAACACGCCACCCGACCCGGGGTGGGCTCCCCTGCTCTCCACCGTTGGGTACGGCAGGATTCTCGCTTCTCCCTTCCCTCCAACAGGGAGTTCCTCCTAAGGTGCTACGGAGGATGGGCGCCTGGCAGGAGCTGCCTCACATGTCTCCACATGGAGTGTTTCTGCACCACGTCTTTATCCAGTCACGATGAATTTGGCTAACAGACAGGCTCTTTTTTCTAGGCAGACACTTGGTGGCCATTTCCCATTTTAATCTAACGGGTCAGATAATTTTACGATACCCAATCCCCTTGTGCCGTTAAGGAGGCCATTCTTCTGATGGAGACCATGCATACTTCCCTGCATTTCTGTTTAATCACAAACCTGATTTACTTGATGTTTTTCACTTCTCCCATTCTCAGGCTTCATTTGGACATCTGATCCCAGTTAGCTCTTTGCTGCGTGAGCCTCATTTCACTACTTGGGAGTCTTGACCTCCCAAGTTCTTGACTTCCTTATCTTGTTCCTATTTTCCCTGTCCAGAATTTCTTGGTCATTTCTATTTCACTCGTCTGCTTGTCCATAAAGCTCCCTTTTGGACTTCCTTAATTTTCTTCACAGGAAACAATTTAGAAGTACTGTTCAATGTCACTTCATGTTTACATTCCTCCCTATTGTCTTTCAGCACCACCAAGTATTTATGCTCCTTCAAACTTGGGTTTCTCTAAGTTCTATTAAATAGCAAGCCCTTCCCCTTTTAAGTGTAAAAGGAGAAAATTGTGAGGTTCTGACCCAAGTCCAGGAAGGGGATTAGAGAGAACGATCATATTTTATTGGGTTGAAGCAGGAGAGTGTTTTTGAAGGAAATCCCGTAATTGTCCCATTTAGAGACACAGTAAGTGACATTGGACAAAACATGAGGAGGTTGTGGATCTAGTCCAGCCCTGCACTCAAAGCAGGGCTAACTTCAAAATTAGATCAGGTTATTCAGGAGCCTGTCTAGTCAAGTTTCTAGTATCTCCAAGGATGGAGATAACTCAGCCCCTTCCAGACCTCTCTTCTAGGGTTTGACTGGCCTCCCAGTGAATAATCCTCCCTCGGTAGCTAGTCAGAATTGTCCTGGATGCAATTTGCCCTTTTCTCCCACTGTGACCTCCAAGAGAGTCTGTCTCTTCCTCTCTACATCCTCATTTCCCTCCTCAGCCTTTTCTTAAGGGTGAAGAAACACTGATCTCTCAGTAGGCCATATGTTCCAAGCCTCTAAGCATCTTGGTGAGCATCCACCAGGGTTCACTCCAGTTTGCCAGTATTTTTCTTGAACTGGGGAGCTCAAAACTGGACACAGTACTCCAGACGTGGTGAATGACAACTGTCCTTGACCTGCTGCCTGCTCTCTTTCTGATGCAACCTTTCTATTCAATTTGTCCACCGGGTCCTTTCTGCAAATTGACCGCCGGCCTGTACCAGTGCATGGACTATTACATCCCAGATGCAGGAGTTAACAATGTAAATAACATCTGTTGCTCTCTTGTCATCTACTGAAACAGATGGTGAGGCCTCGAGTGCTGTGTTCGTCTCTGGGCTCCTCACAAGAAGGACATTGAGCTGCTGGAGCGTGTCCAGAGGAGAGCCACCAACCTGGGGAGGGGTCTGGAGAACAAGTCCTACGAGGAGAGGCTGAGGGAACTGGGCATGTTTAGTTTGGAGAAGAGGAGGCTGAGGGGAGACCTCATTGCCCTCTACAACTCCCTGACAGGAGGGTGGAGAGAGGTGGGGGTTGGCCTCTTCTCCCAAGGGAATAAGGACAGGAGCAGAGGAAATGGTCTGAAGTTGGGGCAGGGGAGGTTTAGACTAGATATGAGGAAGAATGACTTTCCTGAGAGGGTGGTCAGGCACTGGAACAGCCTGCCCAGGGAAGTGGTGGAGTCACCATCCCTGGAGGTGTTTAAGAAACGTGTCGAGGTGGCACTTCAGGGCATGCTCTAGTGCCCAAGATTGTGGGGGGTCTTTTGTGTGTGTGTGGTTGGACTCGGTGATCTCAGAAGTCCCTTCCAACCATGAAGATTCCGTGATTCTATGATGTATGCTGTCAGGCTGGTCAGACATAGCTTGACCTTGGTAAACCCAATTGTTGGCTCGAACACAATCCTTTCTTTTTCATGTGCTTAGAAATTACTTCCAGGAGGATTTTCTCTATGACCTCCCTGGGAAAGGAAGCGAGGCCAAGGGGTCTGTATTTCTTTGGATCCTTGAAGGTATGCTTTGTTGAGAGATATTTAGTTTTTTATCTTAAATAAGTAGGTTTTAATGAGAATAAATTACTTAAGGTTATAATATGGTGTGATTTTTGTTGTTTGCTTATCTTTACTTAGCATGAGCAGCTAGATTTGCTGAAGCCTTTAGGCCACAATAGAGTTAATTTTCTTACTAATTGTCCCAGCAGGTACAGTGGTGTGTTTAGTCTTTGAGTATAGGAAAAACATTGATAACACAGTGATGCTTTGGTCATGTTTTTCCTAAGTCTGGAACTTTTCAGTTCTCTGTGTTCTGCCAGCGAGTGCAGGTGCACAAGAAGCATAAACCAGAAGATAAGGAGGCTACAACCATCAGCAGAGACTCTAAATCAACAAGATGAGAACAGTCACCGGCCAGAAAAAGAATCCAATAAGGTGTTAGAAGCCCCCAGACCACAAATCACCATTGGACTAAAAGACACGTGAACGGCACGCGAGGGGTGGGCGTACGGATCACAAGGGTATCATTGCCCAGGGATTTCTTTGTTTGAAGTCCCTCCCTTTTCGGAGGCACCTGGCATGGCCTGACCTTGCTGCTGTACCTTTCAATTAGATTACTTATTTTTATAAAATCTGGCTCCTAAAGCTCTGCTGTGGGAAAGCTAGGGTCGAGCCTGAAGGAACCCTGGTCCTGGTAGTTAAAGGCTCGGGTGGCAACTCCTGGAATGGTGTGTGAATGCTCTGGCAGTGGCTTCTCCCTTAACACGTGTGAATTTTCCCTTCTTCCAGCCATCAGAAACCCCCCCCCAACCAGCATGACCTTTCAAAACCAAGAGCAGTCTCACGACAAGTTCAGCCAGCTCCACCAGCACCCTTGCACGCATCCCACCTGGATGCTCCTCAACTCCATCTTTCTCTGCTGTGCCCCAGTGTCGAATAAGAAGACAAAAGGCTACAAAGCTTATAGAAACAAGGATGTAGAATGAGAATACTTCATGTGGAAGCAATTCCAAAAAGCTTCACATTTTCTAGTTGGAGAGACTGGAAAATGTTGATGTGCAAATTTGGAAGGAATTGACTCTTCACATTTTGAGTTCAGAGGCAAGAGGCGCCAGTCTCTTCTCCCTGGAAGCCAACGACAGGACACGTGAGAATGGTTCAAAGCTGCGCCAGGGGAGGTTTAGACTGGACATTAGGAAGCATTTTTTTACTGAGAGGGTGGTCCAACACTGGAACCAGCTTCCTAGAGAGGTGGGTGATGCCCCAAACCTACTTAAGAGGCGTTTGGACAATGCCCTTAACAATATGCTTTAGCTTTTGATCAGCCTCAAATCTGTCAGGCAGTTGGACTCGATGATCGCTGTACGTCCCTTCCAACTGAAATTATTCTATTCTATTCTATTCTATTCTATTCTATTCTATTCTATTCCTACTCTACTCTACTCTACTCTACTCCATTCCATTCCTGTGCCAAAGCTGGAGGCAGGGGCACAATTTTCCATGCCTGTTGTAGCTAAGGCTGGGATCGAGCCATACAAGCACAGTTGTCTCCCTGGATAACCAACCTCTCTTCCTGAGCAGTGCTGGGAACAAGAGCCTCTCTGTGTCGGGAGGACACCGAGGCTGGGAATTGATTTATCAGCATCCCTATGGGCACTCCCATACTGTACCATGTTTGTGATGTATAGCTCTGTAGGCTCCCACTCATTCAGACTGCAAACATAGTACTGTGTGGCTGGAGGTGAGCAAGTTCAGGATCTATAGGTAAGAACGGGAAAAAAAATAAATGAGTAGGACAAAGGGGAAAAACACAGGTGGAAAAAATGCAGAATGGATTTTCCAGAGGTTGTTATGCCACATGAGAATTTATTAGTTAAACTGGAGAAGGAGATTTAGTAGAACAGTTTTAAAGTAGAAAAAGCAGGAGACTTTGAAAGGCTGGAGAGGGGCTGAGTGGAATTTCTCAACAACTGATTTGGGAGCTGCGCTTTTTTTGGTATACGTATAAATAATGAAAAATCTGTAGTACATAATGTGTAAGCCTGTGTATAGTATATAAAAATTATATAGATATAATTAGTTAATGGTATTAAATAAAGCCTGGAATATGATCAAGAATTGTGCTGAGGAAGATCAGAATGCCACGCATCTGTCCTTGTTACGTTTAGCCAAGACAGATGAATTCAAAGCACGTGTGCTTAATGAGATTTCTTCTCCAAGAAGATTGGAGATTTCCACACCTGGAGAACTTTTAGCAATATCACATTCAAACTTTGGATCTTTTAAGGTCCTTTATTTGATTTTGCTTTCCAAAATGATGTATCGCATGACTGTCATTTGTAAACAAATTTATTTTATTGCATTTTTTTCTTAGTCTTTATTTACATTTTTCTTTATTCAGAATCGTGTGATTAAGAAAAAATTCCCTTATTTCTGTACAGTGGTCACCTTAAAGTCTCTTGGTTCTGTGCTCTGATGTTCAACAGAACAGTCACACAATTCAGTGGTCTCAGAAGGAGGCATACTGCCAGTCTCTCTTTCTAGCACTGTGCCCCTGCCACTTGGGGCGATATCACACTCGTTTGGCAGGAAAAACACTTAAAACAGCTGGTTATTGAACAGGCACAGAGCGTGGAGATGAACAGGGAACACGTGTGCTAAGGAAATACAATGATCAGCCTTACTGGAAAAACAGAGAGGAAAACTCTCAAGTCAGAAACGAGCCTTACGGGGAACTTGTACAGATTCCTAATGCAAGAAATATCATGCACACACTACAGTGTGTATGAATAAAGCAATAGGAATATATGTAGAAAATTACTTATATGATTAAACTTTTCTTAAAATAATAATTGATGCTCTCTCTGATCTCACTTACAAATATACGGAAAAATAAAAAAGCCCTGATAAATTATCAAATTAGCATTTATTCAAAATAAAGTAATTTTTTACTATCATTTACTACCATATAATTGACTCCACAGAATACAAAAATTAAAGTAAACGGTACTGGAGTGAAATGTCATGTATTCAGAGGAATTACTAACTCTAGCAGCAGTTCCACAGGTGACTGCCCAAACTAGTTTGGGAGGTAAGTCTCAAAGGCCTGTTTTGTGCAAGCTGTCAGAATTTGTTTTCCTCTTGCGCTCCAAAACTTCACTCAAGAATTTATTTTTCTTTTTCCTGGCTTACTCAAATCTCTGCAAACCATTGCAACTCCATCTTGTTTTCGGGGAGAAACCGTCTTTTGTGTTCCATCGGGTAATTCTTAATAAATAGCTTGGAGCATCTGGATGTTTTGTCTCTCTAATAAAATCTGCCCTTAGTCATAGGACCAGTGGCTAAACGTCCTTCATCTTCAGAACCTCACCTTGGTTCACCAAGCTGTAGTGAGAATTTTAAAAGCCACGGTTCCTATTTACCTGCTGATTTCTAGAGCGTGGCGTGCGACTGCTGTTTGACCGGAAGCTGCTAACGAGCCTTTGTGTGGGGAAAGAGAGTGATCTTCCCTTAAACTTGGTGGAAAGTGGGTAAAGTGGAACATGTTACAGCTCCTGTAGTAACTAAAGCTAGGAGGAAAAAAAAAGTCAAAATCAGATATTC